>VOQK01041972.1:23230-36879 GCA_015052645.1 Benitochromis conjunctus | reverse complement strand
GTTTATCCATGAATCCCGACTGAAAGGAGAAGGCTGCCTCGTCCACTGGTGAGTGGAACTCCTCAGTCCTGTTTTATATGTCATCTGAAAATCACATTTTGAAATCATACTTGGTTACCATATTTTTCAGATTATAAGACGCATTAAGCAAAACAAAACCATCAGATAAGTCAAACTTTATTCAACTCATTCACAATAACTCTCAACACTGTTCAGTTGTAAGACATAAACTACAGAACAACACACTCACTTTTTCAGTTCATTCCTCTTCCAGGAATCCATCAAATTCTTCATCTTCGGTGTCTGAGTTTAACAGTTGAGCGATTTTGGCCCGTAAGCATGTCTCTTCACAGGTGCCATTTTGGGGTCTTTATACGCACACCATAATATTATGTTGAAGCACAGTATGTATTACTCCGCGAGGCTCCTGACTACGGTAGCTGTAATGCTCCGACAATCCATCGAGCGGTGCGGCTTTGTAGTCGTTCTAAAACATTTTGACAGATTTTTGAGCGCCATGTGCCACATAAAATCGGTTCAAGGCTAGTAAGCACAACCAAAATTAATGCATAAGGCGCACCGGATTATAAGGTGCACTGTAGATTTTTGAGAAAATTAAAAGATTTTAAGTGTGCCTTATAGTCCGAAAAATACGGTAAATTAAAAAACATTTAGTTATATGCTAGACTGTAAAGTATTTTGACATGGAGATGTTGTAAAGAGTTTAAACATTAAGATCTAATAGATTTTTATTCATAATCGTGCAAATTTGCTCCAGGTTTGATTGCAGGTCCTCATATTTTATCGACCCCATTCTCATTTTCAACCACATCACTAGCACCAAAAAGAAGCTGTCTGCCAAAAATTTTGGTTAAAGCTTTCATTGCACATTTCATTACCTTTCATCTTTTCTCATATCAAACATGCAAAATCAGGCATTTAACCACAGCTTTGGGACAGAAGGGGTTTCACTTCTTTGTACACTAAAGCAGAGAATCTGAATATGAGGTGATTATCTTGCTTTGAGCTGTGAAGGCCTGTGTTCTCAGTATGGCAGGAGTGTCCCGCAGCGTGACTCTGGTGGTGGCCTACATCATGACGGTGACGGGTCACGGATGGGTAGAGTCCCTGGCAGCGGTTCGGTCAGTCAGGCCATGTGCGGGGCCCAACCTGGGCTTCCTGCGGCAGCTGGAGGAGTTTGAAAACATAGAACTAACAGAAGTGAGTCATCATAATTAACTTCATTTTTGATAATTCGTTTAAAAAAAAAATGCAGTTATGTTGGGACAGCTGAAAACTGTTATGTGGATTAAAAGATGCAATACATTTGGACAGATGAGTGTATGGATTTAATTTGGGAGTTCAGGTACAGTATGGTCTCAATATACAGCTCATCAAAGCATTCTTCATGTAAAAGCTGGAGGCTATGACGTGAGAAGTAGCAAAAAAAAGAAAAAAATTGACGTTTTCATACAACAGTGTGAACTACTCCCTTCAAAAGCCGACCCAGTCTGGTTTATATGGGTGTTAGTAAAGCTCCTGACTGAGGACCTGTGTGAGAAGTACATATCTGAGAAACAGATGGCTCACATGTACTTTTCCTTATGCTCTTACTTGGACCGCTTAACCCTCTCTTCTTGTTAGAGCTGGCACCGTTTTGTGACGAGAGCAGTGCATGCTGTTGTGTGAAGACCACTCGTCCTATTCAGCTGCTGGACGATTACTCTGCAGCTCTCCTGCATGCAATGATCTTCATGTCACACGACGTGGGCCCAAAAGCATTTCCCACATGGACAGTTATTTGAAACGGAGCAGTTGTAATATTCAGTCCAAAAACAAATATAGAACAGCTGCAGAACTGTGTTATCAAATTATATCTGTGTATAAGGATGTCAGATGTGTCAGAATAAGCTTTAAAAGTGCTTAATCTAAACTTCTTCGGCTTGACAAGGATCCAGGCCACATGGGCCTAAAACTCCAGCGTACGGTGGGAGAAACAATGAAATAACTGATCATCTGCTGGTTTTGTAAGTTTATTTGCTTACAAAGAAACGAACAGTGTCTATTTTTTTGGAGAGACACAGAACATCAACACATGACAAAAAAGGTAGAAACTGATTTACACGTCACCGAGTGAACTAAGTGTCACACGTGCCTGCTGTATGCGCACTGCGAGCAGTCTTACTATTGTTTTAAGTGGATGTTAAATTCTACTTAATTCATCCATAAAATGTTTCGGGTCACAGAAAGGGCACAGAATGTCTGCCACAAAGCTCTCATAAACATGTCAGTGGGACTGGGCCTTGCTGCTACTACGACTAACACTACTACTACAACTACTACGACTGATACCTCCGCTCTGTTTTTGGTTATGTTTCACCTTTTTCAGTCAAGACACAACAGCCTAAATCAAACTTGTATGAATTCCTTAAACTGCACTGCATTTCGGTGCTCTTCACTTTAAAGTCTTTTATTTTTTATGTGAAGTACCTCAAATAGCACTGAAATGTGCTATACATAAAGTTGGATTTTAACATAAACAGTGGATTTTAGGTGCACACTTTCAGCTCCAATTCAGGGGGATTAACAGAAATCCTTTGAAAACTATACTGTAGCTATTTTTGTACACATCACACCATTTTCAGAGACTCAAACGTAATCGGACAATTAGCAAAACAGCAGATTTCAGTGGAACTCTTGATGTGAGGTCTAAAGAGGTGTTTCCAACGAACTTTAAGAGTTTCCAAATGAACAATCTGCTCAAGTCACTTGTTACACTGAAGAACTATAAGGACTGATTAGACATTTTAAAAACTTGCCCAGCCCTAGAAAAAAGTCTTTGGATAGATGAAACCAGGAGAAAGGAGAAGAAGAGGAACAGTTCATGATCCAGAACATACCACATGACATATGGCTGCCAGTTTAACCGGGTGTTTATTATCGATGTGACTGTTGATAGAGTTCACTTCACGGTGCAAATGGGTAACGAGCATGCCTTTCAGTTATTAAATACAAAACTGAAGGCAAAGACACAAAGGTGTGTCAGTAGAGACCTAACAGAGACTCTCCAGGGAGATGCCATATCCGTGGCTTCTACACTTCAGGCAGACATTAGCTGCAAAGGATTTTTGTAAAGGTATTTTTTAAAAATCCTTATACTTTAAATTATGTTAGTATCCAATTATATTTGGGCCTCTGAAAAAAGGGAGGACTGTTTGTAATTGCTGAACAGTTAAAGTCTGCACTTCAATCACATCTTGACTGATTGGTTTAAAATCATCTGTGCTGGTGTGGAGAGCCAAAACTACAAAAACCATGTGATTGTCCAAAAATATAAAAGGACCTAACTGTATAAACTTACCTTGATTGCACAAGCACAGGCTGTGGGGCATGCCTGAAACATTTAAGTGAGGTAACCGTAAAATATGACACAAGTAACAGAAAAGGAGTCATGATTTATTTTTTATGATTCTAAGTGTTGCATTTTTAATTAGAAATATAATTTGTATTTAGCGTCTGTGGATATGATTACTTTTGGCTTTATTCATGCAGGCATGTACTCTTGAATCCATATTTATAACATAATGCAGCGTGTTTCATCTGTAAGCTGTGCAGTGATGCGTATCAGACAATCAGCAAGCTGATTTCATACAGCAGTGAGGTGTTGTTTTATGTAACTGTCCAATAGATAGGCTTAAAATGTGTCCAGTGCTTGTCTTAAACGGAGACATTCTCTTTGAATCTGCTCACCACAGTATCGAGCCTGGCTGAAGGAGCTGTACGGGAAGAACACGTTCAGTGATGATGAGGAGATCGAGGCCCTTTTAACCCGGAAATCCACCACCAGCGATGCCATAACAACCAGCATCACTCCTGCGCTGGCCACGAGCAGCAAATAAAGAAACTCTTTTCTGCATCTGCTGTCGTTTCTCACCTGAACTTAAGAAGAAGAGGACAGCAGGCTGCTGATTGGCCGTATAACCCCACAGAGACCAGGCGCACATTTAAAAATCATCTCGTCTGTGACCTCGCACAGAAAACTGCGTCAGGAACACCTGTCTCATAAAAAGTTCTGTGTTAGGATGATAAGTTCAGTCTCGTGTCCATGGCGTGGCTAAGCAGACATGTGACGGGGGGATTTTATGTCACCGTCTTCAGTTCCCTTCGTCATGTCATGTCCTTGCCTCTAACTGTCAAAACAACATGCAAGGGCAGTCAAGCATGACACCAAGGAAATATATGTACATACAGTCCACAGTGTGAACACATACTCCTCCTGCACCACCCCCTGTCAGTTATGTTATGCTGTGTCTTGTACTTGAAAAATGAGTAAATGAGTAGTACTTTCTGTAGACCGTGTGAGAGCTAAAGAACACTTTATTTTCCAGTAAAAAAATATCAGATGTGTCGTTTTTTCCTAAATGTACGTTTTTCATTTGATTTTATTTGTGCAGTTCAACGTGTGCACAGTCTGTGGAAACGCCGTTATATATGTATAGTTTTTATGTTAATGTTTTCATGCATTTTGTATTTTGATTAATTATGCATGCATTGAGATGACATTAAACTCATCACGTAAAAATATTTAGATTGTAATAATGCAACATGTATTAATCTTCATTTTTTAGTTATATTAAGCCTTTAAGAAACAAAACGAGGGAATAAAATCCTTCTTTGACGTGGTTTCTGGATAAAAGCACTATTCAGATCTAAGTAAATGTCATAAATGACTTAAGTAGAAGTACAGAAGTTTAAGGGCACATCGTAGAGAACAATATCTCTGATGAAATTCTGACATTATTATGACCCCACAGTAATTGAATTAGTTTTGACTTCTAGTGGTCTACATTGTAGCAGTCAGCTCAAAGGTCACCAGATAACTCATGGTGAGAAGATTCTGCTTCACAGGTCTTTGCCCTTTAAAATATTGCACAATTCTACCTCTTCAGGCCTCTTTTAGTTAGTTAAATGAAACTGACTGAAAGATTTAGGGGGGAACGGCTTCTCGGAGGAACTCAGAACTACAATAACCAAGAGGCCCAGAGCTTTTAGTGGGGGTCCACGAGCTAGAAAGCGTTCATAAACCCTCCCCAAGTGGCTTAACATATAACAATGCATGCTCACTTTTATATACTCATTTTTGAATTATTTTAAATCTCAACATGTAAAGTCATTCAGGTACAGCTGTCGGCTGAATATTGTTGGTTTAAAAGTGCCATGTGTGAAATGTAGAGCAGCAGGATTCACAGAAGCATTGAGGTTACCTGTGTTGAAGTACATGTACTTTGTGCTTCATACATCCACGTATGCATTTTTCTCTCAGTTGTCATTTTAAAGACGAACACTACAGAAAAAAACCACTCGACTGATTTCTGTAACCTGGCAACCAGTTACCGATTAGGATCAACTATGGTATAATGCTGATGGGAAGCATTTGCATAATGAGTTCCTTTCAGTTCTCGTGCTGATAAGTAAGTAAAGCTTCAAATAATTACTTGTACCTATCTAATATTACTTCATAATTCGACTTTCAAAGTTTTATATTACTACTTCACTTCATTAGAACAAAAAAGTACTTACTTTTCTGAATTAGAGAGATTAAGAGTAGGAGACCGAGAGAAAGAGCATCAAACACATCATTTTGAGATGAGCTTAATCTCTACAATGTACCACATTATACAGTTGCTTCATGCATCAGTACTGATTGTAAATTGATATATTAATAATAGGGGTGGTACTTAAATCTAGCCCATAATGTAGGTATCAGACTGATATCTGTATCCTGGTTAATAGCCACTATCAGTGGCGGACATTTATCTGTTCCTTCACATATATGTCCCATTGGTTAAATGTTCAAAACATACAAAAATAAAATATATTCATGAAGATTTAATATGTTCTTAACAATAATTAAAAATCATAAAAAAGTTAATAATTAAAAATATCCACAAATTTGAAGCATAACTACAGGTTATCAGCCCAGAAAGTCACAGTTTGTGTATTCCTGATTAATGCTGACAGTATGAGACTGACAGGAACCTGTCCGCTGCGTAATGACTAATGACTCTCTAGGCACGTTTCTCTCATATTTCATATAAAATACAAACAGAGTACTTTAAACAGTTGTAGGTTATACAACACATGAGTATTTGTACTTATCCCAGCATGATCTTTCTATGGCGTTATCTTTTCATGTAAAAAAAGCAAATAAGAAAAAAAGACAGCTGTTAGTGTGTAACTAACACACTTTTAGATCTGTCTTATACTCACATCAGTGCTTTCACTTAAGTAATGAAAGCACGGATGGATATTTATTGCAGCACTGCCACAGGAGTCAGATTCACTCTAAAAAACCATACTGAGGGGGAAATAAGTGGGAACTTTTCAGCACCATATGTTTTCTTGGACTCCTGGACCGCATTGTTTTTACAGAATTGATTCTCTGTCGAATTCTCCTAACAGGCCTCCTAAAGCTCTGACACGCTAAATGATAATCTGATGTGGTATTGTGTCTGAGGCGTTATGTCAGCTGTTCTCAATAATCTTCCAGCGGGAAAACTGTTGCCGATGTTTTTCTGCGTCGCTTCTACCTCTGGTCCACTCTAGAGTACTTTTCGTAAAGCTTTATCATTTCAAAGAATTGTTTTCGTCTCCGTCCTATCATTTTCCACGTGTGCGGGTGTGTGACACTTCGGGCTGACGCCGGCAGGGTTTCCCCGGTGTATTACTGTAGATGCGCCGCTGTGTGCGCACTGATAAGCTTCGCAGGAGGGAAGCAGGCGGGCCTCAGCAGAAGCAGCAGGTGCACCCTCCTCAGCATCCCGGCTCCGCCCTCCCTCTGCTCACCATAGGCTGAGTGAATTTAAGCGGGCCCGCCGGAATGATGAGGACTTTCTGACCCTGACTGATATCAAAACTCGACGGCTTTCAAGTTTCACAGGTAAGACGGCTTCGATCAGCCTCCGGAGTTAGTCTGCGTGGGAGCGCAGTGGGTTAATCTTCAGTAGTTTTACTTAACTTAATCATTCTTTACTAAACCTACACAAGTCTACTGTCAAAACACACACAAACACGAGAGCGTGTGATATTACTACGTTACAGGAGCAGACAGTGGAGTTGTCCCGTGCGTCTTTTTGGTCAGAGATGAACCCCGACGTGGATTACGGAGGCTCCGGGAGCAGCGGGAACGGCAAGCTGCGTCAGTGGCTCATCGAGCAGGTGGACTGCGGGAAATATCCCGGTCTGGTTTGGGAGAACGACGAAAAGACCATCTTCAGGATACCGTGGAAACACGCCGGGAAACAGGACTACAACCGGGATGAGGATGCCGCGCTTTTTAAGGTAAGAGACCCGCATCCTCCGGGGTCCGCCAGCCACACGCGAGATGCGACTTTCAGAATAAAACAACAGCAGTGCGTGTTAAAGTATTACAAACTTTAGAGCTGTTAAACTCTCTTATAGCCTTTTAATGATGTGTGTAAAATAATTAACTCGATGAGGCGTTTTCAAAGACGTCTTTGAATATTTTTTGATGCATTACATAAAAAAGGGCATTGCTGTCTTTCATGAAATTCGCTCCATACGTTAGGATGCAACGCGGATTATTTCCATATAATAATATTTGAACCATGTTCTCCATGCTGTAAAAAAGGCACAAACTAGTGGGAGAGCGACCCAAAATAACTTATTCGAAATGACTGTGTGCTCCAAAGAAGACACTTAAAGAAAATAAATAAAAGTATTATTTTATTATTATTATAATTTGTTGAAGGATTAGTGACTAGCCATCAGCACAGGGAGGATGTCCTTCTACAGGCACAGTTAGGAGAGACCAGGCTGTCTGATTCTCTCGCGCTAAACTGCAGCGAGGTTTTCTAAACATTTCCCCGCGGACCTGTCTGCAGGCCTGGGCGCTGTTCAAAGGCAAGTTTCGGGAGGGCATCGACAAACCCGACCCGCCGACATGGAAGACGCGCCTGCGCTGCGCCCTCAACAAGAGCAATGACTTTGAGGAACTGGTGGAAAGGAGCCAGCTGGACATCTCGGACCCCTACAAAGTTTACCGCATCATCCCCGAGGGCGCCAAGAAAAGTCAGTCCCCCTTCAAACAAATCGTTAAAAAAGAAAGTTTACTGCAGCACGAATTAAGCTGGTAGTAATACTGAAAGCTGATTGGGCTACAGCAGCAATAACCAAACTGGCTAAAGGGTTTTACTGATGTGTTTTATTGTAGTCATTATTATTAGATGATCACAATCTGATAATTAGTCGGTGAGTCAAACTGCCAAAGCACCAGCTAAAGTCATATTGAAGTACTTGCACCGATGTGGACTTTTCTAAATGTACTGACAGAAAATGTGTTCAGATATTTTCTAGAGAGCTTTTCTGATACAAACGTTCTTTCTCGCCTGCAGGACCCAGACAGGAGGACAGTCCTCTGAGCCCAGGGAGCTTTCAGATGCATCCCTCCTACCCTTCTGTGCCGACTCAGGTGATTTTCCTGCACATAGAAACAAATGGGGCAGGACAGAGAGAAAGAGGGGAGGCTGGAGATGCAACACAGACAGTGTCATATTGTGCATGCATGAATGACTTTACAAACACAAGTGAAGGGTAATGATGTGGATCCCCAACTATGACTGATGCTGACTTCAGGGGCTGATAGAAACTCTGGAGTTTTTGGGTCCTTTTTAGTTTGCATGGCAGCAACTGATTTAAAAAAAGCACACACTTTTCACAATTTATGGCAAAACATGTTTTTGCCACACTGTAAATGCAAAATATCATTTACTAAATTGAACTTCAGTACATTTAACTTTATTTATCCTAGTTTATTTCAAGTTGTCTGTACTTCCTGCCCGGGTAATGATGAGTATAGTTATGCACTGTTTTACTTAATAATTTACATGTGTTTTTATAAAGTATGGAACACTTCTACAATGGCAAAGGGCTGTAGATGCTTAGTTTTAAATCCTCACTTTAGTAATGTGATGTTTGTTAGATCTATATGTTTTTCGGGCATGGTGTAGTTTCAGATGTTACTGACCATGACTGATTTTTCTGCACTGATTAATCACGTGCAGTCAGTGTTATTCATTCAGGATTATTCTCCAAGTACCAATAAAACCAGTACTGCTGTAACTGTGTGGTGTATGGGGCACAGTTGTTTCAGTTTGTTATATTACATTTAGTTCGTGTGACCTATCCTTTTTAGAGTACTACACACTCAAAATGAACAAGTAAACTTTCTCCTCTCAAGTTATTTTTGTGAGTCAGTGAGTTGGCGTTATCTTTTCATGCAAAAACAAGGATTTTACGACTAGCTAGAGCAAACATCTATGGATGAAGAAAGAATTCTGCAATGATCGTGTAAAACAAGTTGCAAAAAAGTCCTTATAAACCTACTAAAAGGATAACGTATTACAAAAGGACCATGCAAAGACTGCGTGCTGGTATCTTATGATCAAAGATGTGCACTCTGCTAACTGCTTTTCTCTCTATAGATGCCACAGTACATGGCGAGTCCAGAGTGCGGCTGGAGAGATTACTGTCAGGAGCAGGCCTCTCTGCCTGAGCTGCCCTTCACTCAGTGTCCCTGTCCTCCCCGCACCCTGCCGTGGCAGGGCTCGTCCATGGAAAATGGTACACGGCTTATTATTTAGCGTGCAAAATAAAATCATTGTTATCAGTTTTAGCATTGTCTACATAGTTTGTTCTGTGTGCAGGGTACCAGCTAAGAGCCTCAATTTACTCATACGGTCCAGCTGAGAGTCAACCCTCGCCTTTCACACTGGACGCCAGCATCAGATCAGCCGAGGCACTTTCAGGTACACGAATACTTTCAGTTCACTTTTTCCCCTCACGCTATAAAATCAGGAACTCTCACCAGAATCCTCTGCTGAGAATTAAACTTTAGGTCCTATTTTAAAAAAAAGGCAAAAATCCATCTCTATAGAACGAGCAGCAAATGCATATTTACATAACCTCGAAACAGCTGAAAATGTTGTGGTATGAATATCAGTGGAATTCCATTAGGTGGCTATAATCTAAATTTTATTTATCTTTAAGGACTGCTGGTAGCTTGATTCATGAGACATGTGGCTAATTTTGAATATTTACTCTGCCCCCTAGAGGCTGGAAAAAAGGAACGCAACTTTAATCAAAGCTGAGGAGCGAGCGTGTTCAAACTAGCTTTAGTTTATGCTTGTTTGTGTGTGTGTTTGTTTTTTCAGTTTATTTTGATCATGTAAACAATACACAGAAAAACATTTACGAAAAAAAAAGCAATACGCAGATTGCTGTCAGATTCTGTTTCTTTAAAAGCAAAACGCTCCAACAGAAGTACAAGTCGTAGCAGCATGTAGAGCATTGAAATAATTCACAGCACACTGTGAATTTGCACTGTGGTGAACATTGAAAACACTACGTGCTTCATTTTTTTTTCAAATAAAACAAAGACGGTCCACAAAAGTGTGTGTTAGAAAGAAAAAAGAAATTTCAGCTACCTTCTACCTGTGTCCTCCTCTCCTCTAGACTTCCGTCTGCATGTGTCCGTATATTACCGGGACACTCTGGTGAGAGAGGTGACCACTTCCAGTCCAGAGGGCTGCCATATCACTCCGTGCACCTCAGAGAAGCACTACCTGACGCCTGGAGGTCATGAGGTGGTGCCCCTGCCTGTTGACAGCCTATCATCCCAGAGGAGACCAGACGAGTGTCCTCCGAGTCCACCGGCCAGCCTGGAGAGGGGAGTGTTGCTGTGGATGCGAGCAGATGGGCTCTATGCCCGGAGGCTGTGCCAGAGCAGGGTGTACTGGCAGGGAGGCCCGTCGCCATACGGAGACAAACCCAACAAGCTAGAGAGAGACATCACCTGTAAACTGCTCCACACACAGGACTACCTCACAGGTGAGAGGACACAAACTCAACTCTGAGTATCTGAGTAAACTCACTTTATTGGCTTAGTATGTTTGTCTGTTGCTATTCTTCAAAATGAAAGCATGTTATAAAAGACTATCTATGGTGCCATGCCTAATTCACCAAGTACTTGACCTGTATCTTAATCATCCATGGTGTACTGCACAGATCTCAGGTGATATATTTTAAATCTGATTGATTCACATAAGAACTCATACCAGCTGGCACCTTGCTGTACATAGATGGACTAACACCAACTGGTCTAAAATCTGGATTTCATTCAAGAACTATCCACCTCCCCTCAAAACTAAATCCACTAAATCTAATTAGCAGTAGCACAAACTGAGATTACGCAGCTCATTTTCTGGAAGTTACTTCATGACATACTGTGGCAGCCAAGAATGATTTCTTAAAGAAGTGTTTTATGATAAGCTGATAGTCACATGACTTCTACATAGCCACATCATCCCCGCCCACATGCTAAGCAGCTCCAGCTGTGACAGCTAATAGTATTTGCATACATGGTGTGACCAGGACTTTCCATTCGAATCACTCTAAATGTCACAGCACTTCAAGTGAAATTCTCTTGAAATCATCAATTCTGATGTGTTTTAGATGTCAGAGCTGTTACTGATGCATTTTCATCTTTTTGCCTACTTGCAGAGATCCAGAGCTACGGGCTACGGCCGCTATCCCGCTTCCAGGTCCTCCTGTGTTTCGGAGATGAGTGTCTCGACCCACAGAGACAAAGAAGGACCCTCACTGTGCAGGTGACTGCCGCCCCCCGAGTTTTACCACTGATTATGATCCAGAGATCTTTCATTTTTGTCATTTTGTTTCTGAGGATCAGTGAAGCCTAATATTTACTGGGAAGCTGACAATAAATTAGAACTGGTGTTCTTAAAATCAAAACTAAGATTTGAAAGGTTCAAAGTAGAGTGTTGAAACTTTAAAGTATGGACTGAAAAGTGAAAAATAGGATTTGAAAGTTTAAACCTAAGATTTGAAAGTCTGTAGGACCTTGTTCATAGTCATAATGTTGACAGTGTTTCATAACAAAATTTGGTTTCTAAATAAGTCGCACTGAGATTCAGGACCAGCCTGGTTCCAGTGTCACCCTCCCACGACTCTGATTTCTATATAAAGTGAAAATGGATGAGCCAAGTGAAGATTCATGCCTTTCAGCTACAGATTTTTGACACACTTTCAATTAAACTAACCACGTAGCTGAGGTTTAACCAAACTAGGAATGGTTTGCCCTTCTCTAGTTTGACTTCTCAAAATGGTTTCGTAAAACAAAGCTGCGAAAGTTGAAATAGCAAAACAACCTTCCTGGATCTCTGTCAACAGTCAAACGCCCATAATTAGTAAACTATCAAAAATCAAACAGCTTGGGAGTGTGTCACCACTACTTTAAGACAGAACTGCAACAGCAGGCTTCAACATATATCAAACTCTAACAGCCTAAATCAGAGGTGAGAAACTCCAGGCCTCAAGGGCCGGTGTCCTGCAGGTTTTAGATCTCACCCTGGGTCAACACACCTGAATCAAATGATTACTTCATCACCAGGCCTCTGGAGAACTTCAAGACATGTTGAGGAGGTAATTTAGTCATTTAAATCAGCTGTGTTGGATCAAGGACACATCTAAAACCTGCAGGACACCGGCCCTCGATTGGAGTTCCCAACCACTGCCCTAAATGAAAAATGCATTGGTGTATGCAAGGGTGTATTGAACGTTTTTCTTTTTTTAATTGAGTTTGACAAAAATACCACTTTTTCACTTTCAAAAATAAATAAAATAAATAGTGCTGTGTAATATATTGCAATGCTGAATGCATTTTGCTGACCTCCTTGGCCCTCGTGTGTTGCAGGTGGAACCTCTGTTCACCAGGCAGCTCCTGTACTACGCCCAGCAGCCGGGCAGCCACTACTACCGCAGCTATGAGCACCCAGGAGTCACGGACCACATAAACGCCTCCGAGGACTACCAGAGGGCCATCACACATCACCACAGCAGCAGCCTGCAGGAGTGAACTTTGCTGGTTTAAGTGACTGTTGGAAATGTCATGATGACATTTTACACGACAGGCAAGAAAACTCTGAGATGAGGACAAAGTGGACAGTGGTATACAAAAAATGATGGACATTAAGTCAGCAACCATCTGCCCTGTATGGTTTTTGTATCTGTCTGTGTGTGTGTGTGTGTGTGTGTGTGTGTGTGTGTGTGTGTGTGTGTGTGTCTTAAGTCAAAAATGCAGTGTTATTTTTTTCCTTTTTGTATTCTTTAGGGCATAATAAGTATTTTCATGCTTACTTATAGACAGTATTAAAAACAAAGGTGTTAAAGTAGTAAAGATGATTGT
Source organism: Benitochromis conjunctus (assembly GCA_015052645.1). NCBI lineage: Eukaryota > Metazoa > Chordata > Actinopteri > Cichliformes > Cichlidae > Benitochromis > Benitochromis conjunctus. Next base: position 23,597 of record VOQK01041972.1, on the reverse strand, counting down.
GATGTCATCCAATGGTTTCTAAAGTTCCAGTTTGAAGTCTGGAGATGAATCTTTTCATTATCGCTAGCTTGGTTTGCTAACGGCTTGTCAGTTACAAGCTATTAGCCAATGAGCATACCATTTTAAACATAGTGATCAAGATTTATTAAAAAATATCACAGTTTTTATTCCATGTGACCCAAAATAAGTGACTAGGACTATAAACACATCCGGAAAGTGTTTACAGAGGTCAAGACGGAAAGCTATTTTCCCGAAGACATTTATACAATAGGAAGTCTTCGCAGTAGCAAGTATCGCCATCTGGTGCCTTTCAGATAGAATGCAGGTTTAAGGCACTTAGCGCATTGGCTTCATTTTTCGGACCAAG
>VOQK01041972.1:1294-11584 GCA_015052645.1 Benitochromis conjunctus | reverse complement strand
CTAGGGTGACAATGAGCTGAGCTTCCAAGACCACGACCTTTATTTTCTTCTGTTGTATTTTTCTTTTAAAGAGGAGTCATCTCTCTGCTTAGAAGAGACCAGGGGACAGCTTTGTTGTTAATGACACCTCAACGCTTTTCTCACCAACAACACAGAGCTGAGTACTCCTTCCTTCGTGTGAAGTCTTTTTTTCAAAGCGCAGTTGCAGATTAGAAGTGTTAACACTGACCCGTGTGATCTTCTCTGTCCCTGTGAAGCCATGTTTCTCAAAGTGATGGGCCAGGTTCAGGAACGTGTGTCTCTCGAGGTACTGGCAGTTACTCAGGATGATCAGTAGACGCTGCTCCTACACACACAAAAATCAGATGTTTACACTTTTCCACAGCTTAGGTTCAACTTACAGACTGTAGATCAGGAGCTGGATTCTGGATGTAAAAAGTGTATGCAGAAGTGCCTCAAGCCTGTTTCTATTGGCCAGCAGAGGGCGACTCCTCTGGTCACAAAAGGTGCCCTGATGCATAGAAATCTCTTGGAAAACAGTCCTCACCTCTCTCGCTCTTTGACCTCAGCAAACACTCTCTCATGAGTTTCGGGTCTCAGTTGCTAGTTTCGAGTCTTACTGAACATAACACGACGTTAATTTTGGTAAATTATGGTCTTCATTAGTGGGCTCAAGGACTAGTAAGCAGGGTACACTTTAGGCTGGGACACTAGCATTGGACCATTATGACATTCACTCCGTTCTCCTGATATAAAGTTTAAAACGCTAAACCAGCAACAACTGACTCAAGGCTTTGTAATGGGACCTCATTAACCAATGACAGTTGCTATTCCCATCATTTATGTTAATTTATGTTCAAAGGATACACAGTGTATGTTGTGTTCTTGCTGCAAACATAGATCTTACCACCACGATGCTCACGCTGAGCTCTGCAGCCTGTGGTTAAACTTCCTAACCTGAAACCTATGACAATTTTTAATCCTCATACAAATTCTGGAAAGGTTCTTACAACCACAATGTGCTTTGCTTTCCAAAATATGTCCTTAGTTTAAAGCTGTGGTTTCAGTGAAGCTTGAAGCCCTCTTTTCTCACAATCTCTTTGTGAATATCGTCCAGTGTCTGTGTTTGATGTCTGGTAGAACGGTGGCCTGCACTCCTAACTGCAAAACAAATCTACCTTAGCGTAGGAACCTGAACCTACTTTTAACAAGCTCTCACTCGTTAAAATGCCCGTCCTTTTAATAGTCTAAGTTATATTCACCCTTACAAACACACATGCACAGACACACTGAAAGAATGACATTGTGATGCCTATAACATCACTGGCAGGAGTTTGCTGCCCAAAATTAACCAAAAGAACCTTACTCCAAACAAAAGCTTAGTGGCCTAAAGTAAACTGATTAATAGCAGCGAGGCACTGTCCAAGTTTGCATGCGCTGGTTGCTAGATTGCCAACTCACAAAAACACCCGTTTGTATCATGACTGACACCAGTCTTAACTCTGGTCATCTGCTCTCAGTCAAGTCTGGCAGCATATTCAGGCTGGGGAAACCCCTTCTGCATCTTGCTCCATTTCCCCTTACCAGAAGCACTCTACGCCCTGCTCTTCTTCCTCCTCCTCGTCCTCCCCTGCGCTTAACCCCCTTCGCTAACATCTTAAACAAGTTACAGGAAATAAGGACGTCTCTACTTCTTGTCCACAACCAGGAAACAGACTGATAACATTTCGTGGTTCAAATGAGTGACACACATGTTTGTCTAGTTGTGTAAAGGAGGGAGCCCACGCTCTGGTGTGACGTTGGCAGTCGCCACATGTGGGTTTTCGAGTGTTTAAACCTGATACGATTTAAAGAATTTAATGAAGAAAAACACTGTGCTTACAGATGTTGGGGTAAAGCCCTCTTGAATGCCAGTAAACCGATCAGGAGAGGACAGGTCCACTGAAATGTTGCTGTACACATGGGAGAGGTTTTAAAATGCTGTCCAAGTAAAGCACAGTAATCACAGAGATGAGATAAAAATCATCCAAATACTTACTGAGATGTGTTAATGTCTCCATCTGTCTTAGTGCTCAGCTGCTCCAAACTGTTTACAAAGACCTGTGGGGACGCATTTGTCAGGCATGTGAGAAGACAATTTTTAGGTGCATCACTCGTATCTTACTCTTAGTACAGATTTAGATCTGAGGTCCACTGAAACACTGGGAGTTAGTGGTAAAGTGGACAGTGTGTGCATGTCAACATGTCAAGGTTACCTTCACCTCACAGTACATAAGAGACCAAATAAAATCTTAGCAGCTGCTCTATGACTGAACAGATATAACACAAATATAGAATACATAAGTTTTCAGGTTCATATATCCCTTTGGTGATTGGTGCACAGGGCCTCAGGGCAAGAAGCATGTACACCCTGGACAGGTCACCAATCTGTGGCAGGGCTAACACAGAGAGACAGACAATCATTTGCACTCATGTTCACACCTATAGGCAAATTAGAATCACCAATTAACCTAACCCCACTAAGTGGACGTCTTTGGACTGTGGGAGGAAGCATGTGTGGTACGTGAAGAAAAACCCACACAGACACAGGAAGAACATGCAAATTCCACAGAAAATTAACTGTAGTTCCTCTAGTGGCCACTTAAGGCTGACTTCAAAAATAAATCACCATCAGAGTCACAGTCTCCTGTGCTAAAATACCCAACTTAGAGCATTAAAAAGGATGGTTTGAAAAAGCCTCTTCCTTCTAAACAAGTAGCTGATTTATTTTTTTATATTCTATTGATGTGAAGTGTTCAAGTGTTAAATGCTCAAAGTTAGAGATGTGGCTGCTTTGACTGACAGGAAAACCAAAACAGTGAGTTGTAGCTTACAGCTGCCTGCTAGGACTCACCTCAACTAATCCAAGTACAGTAGGCCTCAGTCACACAGGCCCAGAGACTGGTAAGCAACCCCCGGGCAACTTCTGGTTACTAGAGGAAAACTCTGTCTTTCCTGACCGGTTGGTGGAGGCTGCTGGTAGTCGCAAAGAGAGAGCTGCCAGGAAGCCTTCTGTGACTGGTAGCTACCAGATGGTTGCATTTTTGCTGCTGCTACGTTTAAAGCATTTTAAAGGAATTGTCTAAAAATATATACCTGCCTCATGATACAGGTCATCAAAGGTAAGTTTTAGTAAGTTAATTTATAGAATTTTATGGATTTTATTTAGCACTAATTAGGAAATATACGTGTCTCTTTATTTGCCACCAATGCTTGCTAGTAGTAGCTGATAACACCCGACTCTGTCATCAAAATCTGGTCACTTCTGTATTCGATAAACAACATAAACACATGAATGCTGAGGCTTCAAAATGTGGAAATCAAAACCGGTGGTAGACACCATGGTGGCTACTTCCATTCTATGCAAACAGTCTGTGTTCATAACAAAATCCTGTGTATGTTCTTGGAAATAAGTGTACACGTCTTACCTTCATGATCCTCACACTGAGCTCTGCAGCCTGGTCCTGGACCTGGTCCAACTGCAACACCTGTGGAAAGGACAGTGAAATCACAGCATTCCCATTTGTAACGGTGCTTCTTGATGTGACTAAAGCTGTTTATTCTAAATTCATAAAGGATTTCTTTGTGTTGAATGCCAGATAGTAACTTTATAGTTTCTGTTAACAGAAGGGTTTATACTATACTACTCTGTTCAGTGCTGAATTAAAACCATCCAAGTTTTGATATCATTTCTATCTGCAGCAGAAGTATTGTGGGTTCAAATAAAAAGATAATTAAATAAAGCAACTACACAGGCAGGACATGAAGAGTGATGAATGTAGAATATACAATAACACCCACTGAACCGAGGCCAGGATGCACAGCAGTTACTACTTGTTCTTCTGCTACAAAAAGCTAACTACATTTTCTTCTTTATTTAATTTTTTTGTTTTGTAACTATTTGCTTCCTATTTTTTCACAATTCCAGCAGGGATCTTAACTTTGTACCTCCCTCACTGTGCCGTTTTCCAAACATGACTAAAGACAATATTCAATACAATATATAAGACATCTTTTTTCACATTGGTCACACGGCCCATGTGGCTAAGCTGGATTGATATTCACCAAAATTGTAAAAAAAATTTTTTTATACAAACCCACTTCTATAAAAGTTTGGGTGCTGTGTAAAATGTAAATAAATGCAATGATATGTAAATCTCATAAATCTCTATTTTTCACAATAAGACAGCAAAAACATACCAGATGTTTAACCTGAGACGTTCTACTACGTCATGAAAAATATTAGTTTGAAAGTGATGGCAGCAACATGTGTCAACAAAGTTGGGATGGAGGAACGAAAAGCTGGAAAAGTAAGTGGTACTTAAAGAAGCAGCTGGAGGAACATTTTGCAACCAGTTAGGTTAAGCTGGTAAAAAATAAAAAGTGTCTTAGAGAGGCAGCGTTCCGCCAATCTACACTACGTATTATCATTATTTTTTAAATCAGAGCATCGTGATAGATCTCTGTGTGCAAGGGGCAAGTTTGAGAGTCAGTATTGGATTCGCGTGCTGTTTGGTTCCACAAGTGGCACTGCAGTAAAAGCAGGCATGATTCTGTGATAGAAATCACTGCATGGGCTCAGGCACACCTCTAGAAAACTGTTTACCATGCCGGAGGAGGAGGAGGAGGAAGAGGAAGAGGAAGAAGAGTAGTAGTAGTATGTGACACTGCCATCGTCTCTGGGACAAAGCTCAGGTCAGACTAATGAAAATTTGAAATTATTTTATTAAAACATTGATGCTGGGTACGCTCGACTAAAGAGGAGATGAACCAGTTATTAGTGCTTATTTAAAAGGTATCCATCTCTGACAGTATGGGGGTGTGTTAGAGTCTGTGGAACTGGGACCTTGCACATCTGGAAAGGCACAACAGGTTTTAAAGCAACATATGCTCTCATCCAGAGGTCTTTTTCTTTTTTTGAGACATGTTGCTGCCATCGAATTCAACATCACCTCAGCGATGCTAAAGTTTGTGATAGTGCCAGAAACTAGCAGGATTCACATTCATTCATTCAGAGTGACAATCATTGCAATTGAAAGGAGGCATATGCCAGCCACATAACAGCCTGTGTCAGTTATTTAAGTTCATTTAATGGATGAAGACATTCATGATTATCATGTGAATACTTCTGTAGCTCTGATGTTTGCAGGGTATGAACGAACATTTATTTCTCCGGGTTTGATTTCCAGGGGCTCTTTGAGTGACTGCAGCATCTGGACCATACACTGCTCAAACCGTGAAGGCTGCAAAAACATTAAAGACAGAGATTACAAACATGCGCTACATTAGATAACATCACACTTCAACACAGATTAGTTTTTTTTTTTTTTTTTAAAAAGACCAACAAGTACTCAGTGGACTAAACAAATGCAATGAATTGGAGGGGTCTAAGACTCAACCTGACATATAGACACAGACGAACAGGCACACACAGACACAAGCGTACATTCCCACCCTCAGGAACACATATAAAAATACTCGTCACTCGCCCAAGCTGGAGACAAACATAAATGGACACTGTACACACGCTCACACTCCCCAAACATACTCTATACCCCAGGTCCAGGCACCACCACCCCAGAGGGATGATGGTACCTAGACCGAGGAGATGTAACCCCTTTCCCTGGGGTGGAGACAAGCAGACCGCCCCCGGTACCGTAGCAGCAGGGCGGCCCCGCATCCAGAAACCGATCAGACGGTCAACTTCTCCTCCGGGCCCCCCACGGAGTGCTGCTTGATATATTAACTCATCCTTACCAGGCTGGTGATTCCCTCATTATCGACCAACCAGTCTTCCTTTTCAGCAAGCCTCTTGACATCTAAGCACAAATCGAAAGGGCAATCACTTGAAACTGTGCTACAGTTTATTGAACTCAGAGCCGTTTACATGTGGAGTGTGGAGACTTTCATATGGGGTCATAAGTAATGGAAATATAAACAGAATTAAAGGTTTTTGAGGGAAAACCACATGATATAAAATCAAATCCTTTCTTCCCAGACCACAATTTGGTGTGTGTGTGTGTGTGTGTGTGTGTGTGTGTGTGTGTGCGTGCGTGCGTGCCAGAATGTGCATGTGAGTGGGGGGAGTTAAGAAAAAAACCCAGTCACTCTTCTCAAAATGACCATACCTAACCACAAGTGAAACACAGCATGTCTGGTTTTAGTCTCATAACACTTTCTCCATTACTAACCTGGAAGTTGAATTAGCTAAAAGTGACACTTGAGGACACTGACCACTAAGTACTTACCATTATACACAAATCCATATGGTTTTAGAAAAATCTGTCGTTTTCTGCATGTTTTGAGTTCATGTCCTTTCGCATTCTCGTCTAGCAGGGGATTACACAAGTAACGGATGGTAATCAAAGTGTGATTTCACAATGACGCAGCTTTTTTTCTCTCATGTGGAGATTAATAACGTGTCTATGGTGACAGCGTTTTTATTCTACTGGTACAGATTCCCAGTGCTGTTATACTTAGAGCAACAAATACGTTATTTGCAAGGGTAAGCAGGACCCAGTTTATTTTGCCCCATGCGTCACCAGCAGTTACCAGCACATGCAAAGTCACGAGATTTTGTTTCTTTTTTGCAGGCATACTTTCCAGTAATCGTATTCTTAACACACTCGGTCAACACATTTAAAACCCCTTCAATGTACAATAATCTGGTCCTGGACTAGAGTGATTTACAGACATCTATCTGGCTTCAAACTTAAGCAACTGGATGCCATTTACCAACCTACCTCCAGGTTTATTACTGGTGCTAATTTTAGTTCTCAATACTTCATCCAATATGAAACTGTTGGATGTTTTTTGCTGCCTAAAAATTGTGATATTTTGGATGACTGGATGTTTATCTATAAGGCTCTCATTAGGAAGCCGTTGTACATGATTTATATACTGGAGGGGTGTTCTGGGTCATACTGGGCTCAGTCCAATGACTGGCTCTGTCACAAGAAGATTGCATTGATACAGCAAAAACTGCTTTTAGTTTTTATGGTCCTGCTACATTGAACATTGAAAATAAAATAAACTGTTTAGTAACTTGGGGTCAATTAAATGGAGATCTTGATGAAAATATGTCCATTACTGACATCTCTCTCACCTTCTGTTGTATGCAGCAGAGTCACCATGAGACAGTGAACTCTCAAATCCAGCAGAAGATCCTGGATCACCTGCAGCAAATCATTTGGGATCTCCAAAGCAGACAGAGCCTCATGACAACCCCTGGATGAGAAACAGCAGAGAAGTGTCTGTTATTAAAGGCAAGGTAAGCATGAGGCTCCCAAGTGCTTCCATTTAAGCAAACATTTAAGCAAATTAATTAAAGCCAAAGTGTGAGGACCTGACAGTGTGTATGATTTGTGTAAGCCATGATCCAGCCAGCTCTGTCTTGTTCTCCCAGCCTCCATAAAGACTCAGCTCCCCTTGTGGCAAGGTGGTGTGTAAGAGAGCACCCCGAATGAGCTTCACGAGCCGACTGGTCAGCTCTTCAATCATTTTCTACAAAACACACAACATACAGTAATGCACTGCAGAATTTGTCTTTAAAAAAAATAAAATAAAATAAATCTCAAATTAACATTATTAGAGTAAAGTGGAGTTAGAAATCCTCGTACTTTAAAGTCGTTCTGTCTTTGTCTGGCATTCTTCTTGGATTTTTCCACTTGCCCAGATTTCTCTCCAGTCTGTAGGAGAAGACACAAATACTTAATCAGCTCTGAGAAGTCCAGGTAACTGACGAAAAATGTATTTTATGCTGCGTTTGTGTGCCTGCATTAGAGCAAACTACAATGATGAACATTTGCTGTAGTTTGCACTGCAAATTACATTCCTTCAACTTCTCTTGAGAATAATCGAATAGTTTCTCTTAGATGGAAAGCCTGAAAAACACAGATATGGAACCTGCAGAGGATTTCAAAGAAAAAGCTCTTGTTGGCCTAGCCTAAAGTTTTCATGGGAAATATTGTAGTTCACAGAGTCGTTTGTGTATTACTAAGAACACCATTCATTTTAGCTACTATTATAACCTGAGCTGAGCCATGGAAAATCATTCCCCTTCTCTTAATCCCAAATTAAATGCTTAACTCACTAAAGGACTTTAATGAGATAGACCTTAATAAATATGAGTGAAACAAAGCTGAACCGTGAACCAAATTTATACCAGTTTTATTGTCATTTATTGTTGTATTGTATTGTCCCTTCCATTTCTTTTGCAGCCATTCAAATGTTGTCCACAACGCGCTAGCACACGTATCAGTTTGCTGGTTAAAGATTTTCGACAGGACATGATCCTTTGATGGCACTCTTTTCCAAACAATAAAGGTTAAAAAGTGCGGTTAAAACACAATTTTATTTTTGCTTTCACTACACTTTAACCACACTTTTAAACATGAGAACTTTTGCATTATGAAGCAGCTGGTTGTGTGACGTGTGAAATCAAAATGCAGCATGCCATGAAGAGGTTTGTGGTGCTGTGACTTTGTATTTACACAAAGCTTTTTACCACCATCTCAGCCTTGCCCCTCTAACTTGAGATACTCTGACTCCCTTCTAATCTTGTCCCTCCCAATAACAATCACCGACTTGAACCCCTGTATTTAAAAAAAATAATGGAAATTACCACAAACAAATATTTACCCAAAGATTTACATTTTTGGGCTACAGCTCCACATGGCCTCTCTGGATTATCTTGTGTGGCAAAACACTGTTGCTATAAAAACACGCTGTATGCAGGATTTCTGTCTACTTGGTGTAAAAGCTTCTGAAGTATTCACCTCGCTAAAAAGACTTCCATTAACATAGGAGATCCAAAGCTTCCAGAAATTAGGCAGTTGACCGATCACAACATCTGAAAGCTTCTCCACAAACTGCACCTGCTGCGGGGTTTCAAAGTGCCAGTCTAGAAAAAAAGAGACACAGATAATATGATAGGGGACATTGGCATAATGATCGTGCAGTTCAAATATTCACATATCAGACTAGTTTAATTCCTGGCACATGAAGCTTAAGATGATTGTTTTTTTATTTGAGCCTTTACCGTACAGCGTGATGCAAGAAGATTCCCCTAAGCAGTGTACATGACCAAAAGTGTTACACACACAAACAAACAAACAAACAAACGTGTGTACAGAGTCTAGCGCAGACAGGGAAGCCCCCCTTAGAACTCAGTGTGTGGGCGAACCTGTGAAGTGCTGCAATACTCACTGCTGGATCGAGGCGTTCGGAGACTGCCCCCTCTCTTCAGAGACGCGGTTTGGCTGAGCCTGCCGAGGGCTGGTGGACGGGTATCCCCCTCCGGGTCCAGAGCTCCCACACCCACTGAGAGACATAACGAAAGTGGGGAGGGATGAGAAATGAGCTTGAAGGGAAAAGAAACACGTACTCCACATATTAAATAATCACATTTTCATTATTTCTACATTCCTCAATAAGCTTAACGGGCTTTCACACCAAACAATCCCTCCCGACTTTCTTTATTTGTGTTCTGATCCATCTCAGCGGAGAGAATGTCCCCTTGTTTTCACGGTGGGGAAACAGAGCAGTGGGCTTTGCGAGTGCTGGGGTGAAGTGGGTTTACGCAGGCCACAATGTGCTCCGTCACATCTGATCCTTAAGAGCGCCTCTAGATGGCGACAGGGAGCTATGCAGTGGTAATGAATGAGAAAGTCCTGCAACCACACACTCCTATCTCTGTATGTGAGACAACTTTAGCACAATGAATCTGTGAGATAACTAAATGATAACAGAACAAGGGGTGGCAAAAAGGAATGAAAGTGAAAGACTGCGGTGCTAAGAGGATCAAAATTGCTACAATGAAAATGAAACTTTTAGGACAGGTTCGTGCAATGCTGCACTACGCCCACATTAGTTTGTCTAAATCAATGGAGACTGATGAGCCACATTTCCAAAACATGTGTCTCTCACACACTCACATACACAGAAAAGCGTACTGGTGAGTCACAATGTTGAATGTAGTGTGTAAGCAAGAATTGAGAAATCCCCAAGCAGAGGAGAAAATGTGGTTAAGGTGGCTGTGCACACAACACACCCATCCAGGCCAGAAAATGTAAGGAAATTCTCATTTGAGTCAGACTATCTGTAAACAGACGAGGCTTTCTTATATTGCAAATACACACACACGCGCGCGCGCACACACACACGCGCGCGCGCACACACACACACACACACACACACACACACACACACACACACACACACACACACACACACACACACACACCCCATATG
>VOQK01041971.1:10998-27096 GCA_015052645.1 Benitochromis conjunctus | reverse complement strand
GGAGTTAATTAAAAAAAAAAATAAAAAAAAAAAGAGAATACAAATAAAGTCAGTATCAGAAAATATTGTAGCTTTTTTGAGACATGTTACGTTACCCAAGGAAATTTAAAATTATAAAATCATTGTGATTGTTCTTTATTATATCATAGAAAGGTGAAAAATATATCTCAGTAAAAACTGAAGCAGTAAAGTGTATAAAAAACAAACTGAACATTTCTGGCCACAACTCTATGACTGTTTTATAAAGTCACAATAATTGTGCCAGAGCTCTAGTATCTGTACGACAGTTATTTGACTTTTTTCACACTCGTCACATCTTCTGAGCCAAATGTATAGCGACATGAATGATATCCATCACCTTGAGACGCCAAATAAGGGGAAAGTTACAGAATTTTTGATGAACAGAGTGTAGTTCTCCGCAGACAACAACAGAGGAGGACTGAAACAGAAACAAGAGCAGATTGCAAAAATGTGGTGAGCATATTTTGTTCTACACATGATTGCGTAATCTGAAAGGTGTGGCAGAATCGTTGCAAATGCATGCGGGGTTGCAATATGAATAATTCAGCTTGTCCGCGTACTCTGGTACTTCGCGGTCGTCCTCTACTGGGCACCAAGCCAACACTTCGCAGGTCTTAGTCCAATTCACGCAGACGCCAGTCATTTCTCCTTGATACAGAAACGAACAAGAAGTCATCGTTAGGAGCGAAACTTGATTACGCGATGGAGAAACACTTATTTTGAGCAGCAGCGGGCAGAAAAAGTCAAGGCAAAGAACGTGGGCTTTACTATTAAAGCAATTTTAAACACTTTCTTGCCTCCACTTTTATCTTGAATTAGCATCAAGAGCAGCAAGCATGATATAAAAGTCAAGCAAAGCAAACGCTGAACTAGCTGTTTCTTTTATCTTGCCTTAATCCTAACGTTATCATTTCCATATGTGCGCACAGCTTCGGTGCTATCAGTCTCTCTCATCGTGCGTTTGATGAGTTTGCAGACAGTTGTGCAGCAGGCGTTTCGGCCTGCTCGGCTTCGGGTCTCTGACCTATCACTGCAACCCATCAGCCTGTTTGGCTATAGGACAGTCCCACATGTTTACTTGTTTTTACGCATAGAGGCTGAACGCTGCCTCTGACACTGGCACCTCAAGGTGCATGTGACTGGTCTGAAACAGACAGATCTAAAGCTTCGGTCTGATTGAAGGCGACGTGAGGACTTGTAAGGCTCAGAATTGAACTCTGGGACAGATGAAGGACAATAAATTTATATAACTGTTCTTAGAACCAGTCAGCAACGTGGTATACATTTGGGCACATTAAAAGAGCTCATATCTGAAGGGTTACTTGTTTTCAGTGTCTTTGTGTGGTTACAGTTTATATTAGCTGACATGCATGCGGATGTTGTGCGTGCTTATATATACATGCATGTATGTCTGCTTGCTTAAGGCAGAGTTTCAGTTGCTTACTTTAGTGAACAACTAGCCGTACTACAAATACACACACCAAATGTTTGGTTGCTAAGGCCTGGTTTGTTGATGTGAATTTGTTTCTTTCTGTTTTTTCTTCTCGGTGCTGGTCAAATGCAATTCATGAATTATGTGTAAATGTTTACATCAGCAGCGACAAGTCATATCTGGTGTATGTATACAGATTCTGTTGCGTGAGCCTGTCCTGTCACAGATCTCAAGTAGCTACAGCCCATTTTGCAAATACACTGCTCCATAACCTGACACGATCCCCGACCTCACTCTCTGCATCGCCATTAAGAAACCAATAAATGGCTTCAGTGAGTTTCAGCAGGGGTTTTGTCTCTGGCAAAGCATAATTACACAACAAGAAGCACAAAAAAAAAAAAAAATCTGGACTGATGTGAGTTGGCCACAGAGAACAGACTCAGTGAGGACCGCTGAGGTCACGCACTCTCAGCCTGTCAGGATTTACCATTTCCCGTACGTTTGAAACTCCCTCCTTCACAGTCTGCGTCTGTATTGCAGTTGTGCTTGCCCGGGAGCTGTTATAAACAAGATACTGGGGTCAGTCTGTGTATACAAGTACAACAGGAAGACATGAAGAAGAAGACAGGAAAACAATCGGGTAACGTGAAAGAATTGTCTTGCTTTTAGTGTTACAAATATGGATCCTATACGCACTGCTCTTTGGGCCATTAGGTTTTAAAAGAGCCCTTTTCTGCTATACAACTATTGCACAATTACCCAATTACAGAAATAGTCTTGGAATGAGATACAATTTCCGCTTGCTTTACTATATATGGAAGTGCATAAGTAAGAGGGAAACAGAGTGAGCACAGAGAGGGCTGAATGAGAGGGAGAGAGGAACACAAAAAGTGCCTTTTTCACATACCTCTGGACAGTTTCCCATTGACTGACCTTCAGTCATGATATAGTTTGTCATCACTACAAATGATGAGTCTCCCTGAAGTTTTGAAAGAGAAGAAGGAGTGCGTTAAAAACCTTTAGCAGCGAGTACAGACTCAACCATCAGCAGACACAACAGCCATGCCTCTTGTGAGACTGTTTTCCCTTAAAACAAACTTTGCTTCTGCAAGCATGCTGTGACGGCCCATGGTTTCATTATATTGCACAGGAACTGGAGCAGAAGAGGAAGTGAGGTGAAATAGCTGCAGAGCCACAAAAATCACCTCACAGGAAGAAGGTTGGGAGGGTGGGTCAACAAAACGTTGGATTTTAACAGCTGTTAAACGGTCAAAACAGTCAGTGTTCAACAGTCCATGATCATTCAATAATCTTAACTGTGTGGATATTTTGACAAAAGTCGTACAGCAAAGGTCATGAGCATATTTAGAGTACAGTGATAAACTATATGATTGGATGTGGTGAATGGACTGGTTCTTATGTAGCACTTTTCTACTCTACCACTTTTTACAACGTGCCTCAGTCACACTTTTTTTGCAAGCCCAAGTGCTTTCTATCGAGCATTGACACTCCTCGGAGAGAGACTTGGGGTTCAGTATCTTAGCCAAGGAGACTTTGACATGCAGACTAGAGCAGCAAAGGCTTGACCCACCAACCTTCTGATTAGCAGATGGCTTTTTCTACCCCCTGAGCTACAGTCACCCTACGCACACACTTGTAGTATGCACTTGTGTGAGAGCTTTCACAGAATTTGTGTTTTGTGTCCTATGGTTGCAAATTTTCTTGTTCCTCTATGTTTCCATTTTATAATCTGAGCTAATAGAGTACCATATGCATCTTTATTATAAAGATATAAAGGTGATGAGAGTTGAACTTTTGACATGAAACTCAAATGTCATATTATTAGGCGGTAGGAGGGGGTTGGGTAAATCCGACTATCTTTACTTTTGCTAAAAATCACAGTTCTGTTTGCTTCTTGTTTGTTTTCTTCAAACCAAAATGTTCTTTATAAGTTCATTGTGACGTTAACCTTGACACATTTCAGGTTGCATCCTTTGTATTTCTTCTTCTGCTCTTTTGCATTTTTAATGGCTTCCTCTCCCTGTGTTTCCTGTGTCTCTCTCGGTTTGTCTGCGGATGCTTTCAGTGTCAGTCCTTGTTGGTATTTTCTGCAAGGTTACCTACATGTCTTGTGTGCTTGTGTGATTTTACTCCTTCCCTTTGTGTTTTCCCTCTTTTGTTACTGCTTGCTCAGTCCTTATTGGTCCACCTGTGTCTTGTTATCCTGTCAGTTGTTAATAGTGCAGCCCTAACTCTGGGCCTCAGTTGTCTACCCTCCTCCCAGTGCTTTCCCTTAAAATATTGTAATGTGTTATTAATGTGTTGCTCCACTTTGTTATATGCCAGTGTTTTGTTTCTTCCTTTTTTAGATTTTTGAATTAGCTTTTTGTTCTTGAAACCATCCTCCTGTGTGCACAGTTTGTGTCCTGCATCTCTTTGAACTGAACATCGACATAACAATGTAGCCACGTGATGGACTCGATTACTAAAACAATGACCACCTGACAATAAAGTGCATTTCAGAATAAATATGCTATTGATCGCAGTAGGTGATAAAGAAAAGTTATCTTTGCATTGTGTAACACTAAAACCACCTGCTTACCTTGCTCTGAATTAAAGGCCCACACCCACACCTGAGAGCAAACATGACAGTCTACATTGTGTCTTCTTTTTTCTTTCCCACAGTTAACAGGACACAGCAACATTGGAGGTAAACAAAGTTATCTATTTGATCAGTGCCCCTTGGCAGGCCTCCCAGCTTTACTCTCACATGGAATGACTTCTGTAGAGCACAGAGGCACCTTCATGTGGACAGAGGTAGATCATCACTGGGGCAAACGTTACAAACGAGAAGCACTTTCTGCTTCTTTGTCAGAGCTTTCTTCATGTAGCAAGCAGCACTGACACGGCTTGTCCGACTAAGCTGATGTTTACTCACTCTGACAGTTTGATTCATGAAGTGTGCTTGTTGATTTCATCAAATCTGCCTCTGGTGACTGACTTGCACCAGGTGCCAAACAAATTACCGACCATTTAGGAGTCATGAGGCAACGACATATCAAATGTTACTGGGGCATGAAAGGTCACTGACCTGTGAAGGGAAGACATAATCAGCCACATCCCAGACTCTCTCTCTTCCGCTGTCATTTGTGTAGCCCACTCCTTTCATTTTGGTGAAGACGGAGCTGACTGCCGTGTCTGTGGACTGGTAACCTTTCTCATAGATGAAAACCCACCTGCGCACGATACCGAAAGCATTCTGTCAGACCTGTCAGCTCCTCAAAATCCCACTTCACTTCACTTTACCCCTTTTGGGCAATACATCCCCAAAAGCAAGGGCATGCATGAGGAGAACATTGACATGGCACTGCACACAGCCATCAGCATAACTACCAGGGACTAATGTGCAAGCGATTGTAGTCATGCAACGCAATGGATGCTCTTCTTGTCCTTTCACCGCCACTAAGACACACCAGACATTTACCAGCTCCAAACTATCACAGCAGGGTTACAGTAGCTGCTGAAAGAAAGCAAAGGTAAAAGTGCACTGTCTATCCTGTGCTTTATCAGGATCGTGATCAGTGAAGAGAGTGCTGATGGTGTTTCTCAAGAATCCGAGAGTCACATTAAAAGGTCATCTTTTGTGTAGCACTGCAAAGATGTCAATCGTTATAACCAGTAGTTAAAAGTTTATTACATCTGGGTTTTTTTTTTAAAAACTGACTCTCATATAGGCAAGTTGCTCACATGGCATTATCATATCCATGTTTAGTATCACTACCAGTCCTTCACACTTGGAATGAGATGGACTGCATTCAGTATTTACAGATTAAGATTGTACTTTTACCAAACAGCCATGGGCACGGTTCACAGACTTTGGCTTGTTGCCAGCAGGGACTCCTTGTCACTTTTCAGATCCTTGAGTCTTTCCACCAAAAACTGTTCACACGGTTCCATTTAAATTACCATAACCGTATGGTTACCGTATTACTCATATATTTGCAAATTGCTATTTTATTTCTTTTGTTTTAAATTTGTCAGAAGGTTTGAAAAACACCACAGTTTTTAAAAAGTTCAAATTTTCTGTCAATCATTTCACGTCTCGGGCTCGACAGGGTTAAAATCCCCTCTGTCTCAGATGCAATGTTACTTACGCATCAGTGCATCTATGGTCACATCTAATCTTTTCACATTTAACAGTATCGGCACCTTAACATATAGTTGCATTTTTGTGATGCTGTATTAGCTCTAAGTTTGCAATTTGTGAATGATCTGTTAGGTCCTTTCATTGGCCGTGACAATACAACAGAGCTGCAAGAGCCACAGCCCACAACTCACTGCAGGCGCTTTTACTTTCTAAACTTATCGCTAAAAAAGGTGTGTCCTAACAGAAACTGAGTGCAAGGGTTGTCAAAATGAAGCCCAAATCATTCCTCACATAAAAGGATTCCAATTGAGCAAAAAGCAGCTTTACACTTGGGGTGCATCACCGTTTAACTTTCCCCAGACTCATTTACTTCCCCTGCTTCCGTGCCTCTGTGTGCGTGTAGCCAGGAGGTAAAGGCAACAGCTGGTGTGCACTGAGCTGATACTGTATGTGTACACACACACTCTGTGTGTGTAGAGCTATTTCATATAGGCTGTGAAAAAGCAATTACCCCCTGGCAGGAAGCCCACAGGACAGCGTGTGTTGCAGCATATCTTCATTTGTCTCCGGACAATGAAAGCTCCTCGCAGCGGCGTACGAGGAGAAGCATCTTTCAAACTGCAGAATGAAGTCGTACGCACAAAAGCCCCAATGTCTATCAGCATGGCAAATCAAATTATATAGGTTGGAGGGAACTGGAGAAAAAATGCAGCGAAATGGGAGAAAAAAAAATAGGCCAAATGAAAGGAATAAAGAAAACGATGAGCGTGGAAATAATGGAAGCATCTTCCAAAGCAGCAGTGTAAGGGAGATCTGTATCTGCGAGCAGAGAGGCTGGGAGGAGGCTCTTTGATGTTGGGGAGAGTTTCTCTTTCCCACCACACTGTGCTGCTGAGATTAGTCTTTATTTAAGGAAAGAATGAAAAGAAAAAGAAACCAACCTTCAAGTTAAAGCTAAAAACATAAACAGAGGATTGGGATTTATTTATTTTTTTTCAAACTTAAAAGTTACAAAAAAGGGAGTGCGCTTTGGTTTTCTGGAGCTGTTCTTTATCCTTTTTCTACTGCTTATTGCAGTCCAGCTCGCAGGGGCACCAGCCTAAGCAGGGAAGCCTAAGCATCCCTCTCCCCCACCACCTCCTCCTCCAACTCAGCCAGGAGGATACCAAGGCATTCCCAACACCAGCCGAGAGATACAATCTCTGCAGCATGTCCTGGGTCTATCCTGGGGGCCTCTTTCTGGTAGGACATGCCCAGAACACCTCACCAAGGAGACACCCAGGAGTCAGATTGCCCAAACCACCTCAACTGGTTCCACTGGGACTTAGAGATTTATGAAGAGCACTGAAGTATGAAATTACATGTAGTTTTGAATTACATGTAAAGTTTGAGTATGTTAGTCTGTGATTTCATGTTTCATTTTGATAGATGCTTCCCAGTTAATTCCTCCTTTACCCCATAGGATGTCCTGTATGGGGAACGCCTCTGTCTCAGCATCCATGTCCCTAGTGTGTTGCCTGCCTTGGATTCTGTTTGCCCCTTTACCTGTGGCCTCTATGTTTCCGTTGGACTTTTGAAGGCTTGCCTTTTGTTTGCTCAGCCTGCCTCTGCTGTGAGTTCTAATTCACTGAATCATGTTCACTGATTCACTGCTTCAGCATCCGAGAGAGACAGGCTGACTTCTGTTCCGACTCGTCCGCCTGCTGCTTGAAGTCTGAAGAGAGGAGACGGCTTTATAATTGCATCTCCGTCATGCACATCACCAACCAGCTTTAATGTGGCTGCAAAAGGCAGCTGACAGAAGGAAGGTGTGTGTGTGTGTGTGTGTGTGTGGGGTCATTGCCATGAACCTTTTCTGATCATGATGGTTCAGATTTGAAACAGAGGGCCGTTTAAAATCAGATCACTCACTTAAAAATAACTTGATTTTCAGCAAGGGAACTTGTTAAACTTGTCTACTGCTTTTCCATTTTTGGTCACCACCAGCAGCAGAAGATGTTTTCTCTGTTTGGCAGTGAACTGGGCAGCGGTTGATTGTTATCTGTTTGAGCATATGCCTGGGCATATTTATCGCACACAGCTCCTCAGGTTCTGCCGTTTGGAGGTGCAGGAAGGGAAAAGTCACAGTCACACAGCTGCATAAACAAGGAGCCCATGAGTAATTTCAGACAAACAAATACAGAGTTGTGTCGTGAAATCAAGTGAGATAACAAAAGAAAACAGGTTCTCCCTTTTTCAGGATGAATTTCTGGCGAATAGCTCCAGCATGTCTAATCAAGTTAGGGTAGGTAGGTATGTAGGTGGTGAGCGGCTCAGTAGACATAAGTTGACAAGAATGCTGCAGGGGTTTTGTCCAAACTTGAAATGGGCAGATGCTCTGCCCTGTTATGTCATGTTCACACCTTCTTTTCACAATCAATCACAATCATAGTTGCTCTTATCTCATTTGTGGCGCTTGTTTGCTGTGTCAACAATAACTGTGAAATGACGGTATGTCTCCCTGACCTCCTGTACAAGTCCAATATCTATCTGCCTTTCACTTTTTATTTTATACAAAGTGAACTCTGGGTCACTCAAAGAGGAACT
Source organism: Benitochromis conjunctus (assembly GCA_015052645.1). Lineage (NCBI taxonomy): Eukaryota > Metazoa > Chordata > Actinopteri > Cichliformes > Cichlidae > Benitochromis > Benitochromis conjunctus. Next base: position 18,910 of record VOQK01041971.1, on the reverse strand, counting down.
CTGAAATAGGCAAAGTGATGCAAACCCTTTCTCACCAATTCTGAACAAGTAAAAAAAAAGGAAAAAGAAAGAATGTGCAGGTCTTACCCAATGATGTAAACCAGTACCCCCAGCTGGATCAGCCGGCACACCACTCCCACCCTCCTGTTCCTCACCAGCACCTGGCGAGGAGTCTCATACTCAAAGAAGAAGTCGGAGAGGGCACTGGTGATTTGGTTCTTCATCTTCTCTCACCAGCTCACCCACAGGGAAGAGGGTCTTCACCTCACTTGCATACAAAAAATACCAAGAAATTCTCTTCTTCTGTTTTCTTTTTCTTTTGTTCTTCACTTGTGGCGAGAGTCCTCTGCCTCCTCTCATGAATAATCTCTTATACTCTTCATATGAAGCCCTAAAGTGCAAAGACTTCCTCCTCCCTTCCTACACTCACTCTCTCTTGCTCTCCGTCTCCCCTCCTCCTCCTCTCTCTCTCTCTCTCTCTCTGTCTCTGCACACGGTCACTCCGTTATCAGCCTGTCGTCTTTTACACAACTTGACCATTTCAGTGCATCTCCTGGCTTTTCATGACCTTTTTGTCAGGAGACATAATTAGCACAGAGACATCTGTCGAAATTTACTGTTAACTTGGTCTGCAAGTTTATATAACTTAACAGTTGCCACGCACAAGCACCGGATCCCCTCCTCTCTTTGAGCAATCAAACCTTATCAACCATACTGACACTCTCTTCCTGCGTGCTGGAGAGAGATAGAAACCACATAAGCTCGGGATAAACACACGGTGCATCTTCCACAGTTCTGCATGTTTGCCTACTCTCGTGTCACCGTTTCTCAGGCAGTAAGCCTTCTTAACTTTTATCAACACTGTGTGTGAGGGCACGCCGTCAAACACTTTGCCTTTCTCATCCAGCTCAACAATTCACGCCCCTTCTCTCTCCATTCTTATGCCGAGGGCTGCTTTGCATTTTCTAATCTTCACAAAGGGAAGTAGCAAATGGCAAATTGTGAAAACTGTGAGGGTTTGAAAAATGTTGCTTCCACTTGTGTGCATTTCTTGCTCTCGCTCCCGATATAAATAAATGGGGGCATCACGTTTGGAGTCAAATCCAAATCGTAATCTGGTTAAATCTAAAAGACATATGAATACATGCTGGATACTGCCACAAAATGGCCATGCCTAGAATTTAGTGGGATTGCAAGGATTTGGAAGGATTTTAAGGATTTTACAAGGATTCCAAAAGGGGCAATATGACAATCAAAATATTAAATGAAATGCCCTTGTAACACAATTGGCACAAACTGGCACACTAGCAGATAAATGACTGAAAAACAAGAGCGAGCCTGAAATCACTTTATAATTCAGGCACTTTTGCCAAATTAAGGCTTTTTTCCCAGGGTGACATACATTTGTGTGGCTCTGACTCTTCTGGTGCTCTAGAACAATCTGAGTAAGCATCCCACAGAGAAATCCTGAGATGACAATTTTTCAACAGAGGCTGAGCTTCACAATATTTGAATGAATCAACGCACCATGAACAATGAAAACAACATTTTTAATGGTTCAGGAGAGGGGCTGGATGAGCTTCAGACCACTAAGAGGCCAACTGAGGACTAAACAGACTCTTCCTCGGTTGTAAGACACAGTAACTGGCAGAGATAGACTGAAGTCATAACTTGTGAATGACTGTGTAGCAAGGGGGTTGTGATTAGTACTGACTGCATGCCTACCTGAACTATCTTCACAGGGCTGGTGCAGGTACTGCATTCATTTATGCCATTTTGATGTATGTAAATAGCAGGAGTACAAATTGTATTTCTCACACCTGAGACTGGAGCGCACATCCTGTCTGTGGATACCTTTAGTTTTATTTAGGACAGATTACTGTAATTCACTTCTTTTTGGTCTTACTCAAAAATCCATCCACAAGCTCCAACACGTCCAGAACTCTGCTGCCTGTATTATCACCAGGACCCCTTTTATCCATCACATCACTCCTGTCCAGGAGCAGCTTCACTGGCTCCCGGTCAAATATCGCATCAATTTCAAAATACTTTTGCATACATTTAAGGCTCTTCATCATCTCTCCCCTCCATATCTCTCTGATCTGGTTCAGATCACCATCCCATCTCGGTGTCTCACATCTTCTTCTTCTCTATCGCTCTGTCCCCTCTCCCCGTCTTGCCACCATGGGGAGCAGGGCTTTCAGCTGCTCTGCTCCTCGACTCTGGAATTCCCTCCCTCCTGATTTAAGAAATATCACTTCCTTCTCTCTCTTTAAGTCTAGACTCAAAACTCACTTGTTCAAAATAGCTTATCCCACATAACCTCTCCACTCTGCTATTTTAAATTAGTTTTATGTCTTTTGCTTTTATGATTGTGTAAACTGCTTGCTTTTAAGTTGCTTTTATTATTCTGCTGTGTACAGTGTCCTTGAGTGTTCTGAAAGGCGCTTTCAAATAAAATGTATTATTATTATTATTATTATTATTATTATTATTATTATTAAATCCCACCGAAGCATTTACCTAACATTAACTAGCAGTGTCTAAATAAAACCTTGAAAAAATGTAAAGAGTTCCCATGGTGGTTTTTCTTCTTCACTGCCACATATATTTACTGCTAGAGCAGTGAATTCTCGTGATAAACATGGCCAAAATTTCAAATAATGAGGCCAATGCATGTAAAAGTAATCCCGCTGTGTTATGGCCGGTGATGGAGAGGTCCCAAATGTAGGATGCTGTGGCAGGCAGACTAACAGAGAGAGCCTTTAATAGAGAAAGGCAAAGATGGGAAACACAAAATCTGGAAACTAAAATGGTAATGGGAGGCATGAGAACTACAGGGGAAACACGGGAGCATACAGACAAAGTCCGGGGAGGGGAACAACACTGTGTACACACATTACACATTAACCTGCAGGTGTGAACAAGGCACAGGTGGGTACAGTGAGCACGCAATCACAAAGAAGCAAAGACAAAAACAGGAAGAAAGGCCCTTTTTAAAGCAGTGCCATTTAAATATGGCCTGTGCCACAGATGCATTATAAAAGGTTTTGTTGTTGAGCTGTATTTCATGGCTTCGTGTCACAGTACTCATGACACTTTTTGATATTTGGTTTTGCTTCCCCTGTGTTCACCTGTTTTCCCCAGCTGTATTGTCCCCCCTCCCCCAAATTAGGCACCCGTCTGTCTCGTATATAAGGCCTTAGCTTTCGTGTGTTCTTTGTTGTGGTGTCTGTTTCTCTACCTGGGTTGTTTCGTTGGTTAGGCTAGCTCTTTGTTTAATACGTTGAGCTCTTTGTCTACCTTATGGTCCACATTACCACCATCTCACATCATGACAGGAACCATTTGAAAGGACAGTGTTATCATGCACAGAGAAATGGTGAAGGGCAGAAGGTTTGTTTACAGGTGACTATATTAAATAACTGAACTAATGTATGAAGGAAAACATCCAAGTTATTTAAATGATCCTTCTCCCAAATTGGTTTGACTGTTCCAGTTGCAACTAATGAGGATGGAAGACAGTGGAGAAAAGGCACTAATTAGAATAAAGAGAAAAGCCTCTAAAAAGAAATCATCAATGTAAAACAAAAACTGGACAATAGGAGGAGAGAGGCACTGGGTTGACTAGGAATACAACAAGGACACTAGGAATGTGTGAGTGAATGTGAGTGCGAATGGTTGTCTGTGTCTACGTGTTAGCCCTGCGACAGACTGGCGACCTGTCCAGGGTGTACCCCGCCTCTCGCCCTACGACAGCTGCGATAGGCTCCAGCTCATAAACAAAAAATGTCTTCAAAGGCCTCGTCTCCTTGAACGCCACAGAGCTGACAGTTTGGACTTTGCAAGAGAGCACCAAACATGGGACATTTAAAGGTGAAAGAAAGTTTTATTCTGTGACCAGAAGAAATGTAACCTTGATGGTCCTGATGGTTTCCAACATTACTGGCATGACAAGCAGATCCCACCTGAGATGTTTTCTACGTGCCATAGTGGAGGAGGCGCCATAACGGTCTGGGGTGCTTTTTCCTTTAGTGGAACAATGGAGCTTCAGGAGGTGCAGGGGTGTCAAATGGCCACTGGCTATGTCCAGATGTTGCAGAGGAAAAACATCACTCTTTTGGACCATCCTGTGTGTTCCCCTGATCTAAATCCAATTGAGAACCTTTGGGGATGGATGGCAAGGGAAGTTTACAAAAATGGACAACAGCTCCAGACAGTAGATGCCCTTCATGCGGCCATCTTCACCACTTGGAGAAATGTTCCCACTCACCTCATGGAAACGCTTGCAAGCATGCCGCAACTAATTTTTGAAGTGATCAACAATAACGGTGGAGCTACTCATTACTGAGTTCATGTTTGGAATTTAGATTTTTGTTTTGGGGGGGCTTGCAGGTTTTTTTGGGAGTTGTGGTCCTAAACTATTGATCATATTGATTGTTTCAGTTCAAGCGTTGTTGTCAAAACAATGTTTCACCCCACTGCCATTTCTTATTGTTGCATGTTGAAGCTCAACTTGGAACCTTGTTAAGATCCAACCATGCAAAATATATATATATATTTTTTTTGCCATTTTTCAAGTGGTCTTAAACTTTTGATTGGGACTGTTTTTTGATACTTTTTGATAGTATGGTTCCCAGCTGAGAGACCTGAGCAAGGTATCTCCAAATGTGAAGTGCAGGTGTTCTGCTGCTTCAGTCTTTGACTCCTTCAGCATCAGACACACTAGAAAAGAGATGATGCTGTCACACCGCTCTTTGCAGCTGCAACATGCACAGGGAAGCATCTGGTGTCAAATTAATGCAGTCAGATTGTTTCAGTGTTGCTGTTGTCGTGTCCAATCTGACCTTGCCCCTAATCCTGATTCTGAAAAGGACTGTTCTCCATAGGCAGTCTTTTTACTTCAGTCTTTGAAGTATATTTTGATGCCAAAATACTTGTACTATTATCTAAAGAAACACTTTTAGTATTTGTTTTGCCACTTTGGTATTTAACAAATTAATTACAAGCAATTTTCAGGCTCTTATGCTGTAGCACGTTTCCTATAATACAAATGCAATAAGGCACAGTGTTGCATATGAGCCTGAAAACTCTGCCCAGTGCCTTCTACGGTAATTTTCCATATTGTTTTTATTTCTGATAACATTTCTGTAGACCCTTGGGGTTTAAGAGGTTAAGGCAAATATCTTATCAGCCATTCATATGGCAGCAACTTAGACTGGTTGTTGGTGCCAGTCAACAGCACCGGTCAACAGCACCTGGGATTTTTCAGTACGACCATGTCTAGGGTTCACAGATCATGATCCGCAAAAGCCAAAAATATTGAGCAACTGGGACAAAGTTTGTGCGGGAGACTGTGGGGCTAATATGAGTTAGGTAGTCTGAAATGTTTATATATTTAGCTTAAAAGAAATAAACTTTTAGGTTTGATATCTGTCATGTTATGCTTGTCATGTTGGGGCAAATATACCGTATTTAATTTGAACGCGGTTTCCATAACTTCTTACAGGCATAAATGAAAGCTAAAATTAGTTTTATGGCCTTACTGAATAGCAACAGTGAATAGTAATAATATACTTTCTGTTGCAAAAACTGTTAACTATTATTTCTTTAAAAAGAGGGATAGTGATGTTTATGGACTATAAAAAGTGTAAGGTATGTGTATATATGTATATATCCTGTTTTGTAGAGCACTCTTGTATTGCTTATAACGTAGTTTCGGGGATCTCCAACTCCAGACCTCAAGGGCCTTTGTCCTGCAGGTTTTAGATATCACCCTGGGTCAACACACCGGAATCAAGTGATTATTTCATTACCAGGTCTGTGGAGAACTTCAGGACATGTTGAGGAGGTAATTTAGCCATTTAAATCAGCTGTGTTGGATCAAGGACACAGCTAAAACCTGCAGGACACCGGCCCTTGAGTCCTGGAGTTGGACACCCCTGCCGTAGTTTATTTAGGCCACACTTCTGTCTGCTATATATTCACACTCCCTAAGATACACGTTTTGCCTTGGGAACTGTTTAAATTCTTTGTGGCACAGATTGAACATGGTGGACACATTCCTCAGAGATGTTGGTTCATACTGACATGATGGCATCACACAGCTGCTGCAGATTTATCAGCTGCACATCCATGATGTCAGTCTTCTGTCTTACTACATAATAATAATGTGAGGAGTGGCTCTTTGAGTTACTATTGCTGTCCTGGCTCATCTTTCTCCTCTGAAATCAGCACCAAGTCACCTTCACTGAGATAGCTGCCGCTCACTGGATGGTTTGCTTTCAGTGATTGTCGTACTGAAAACTCCCAGCTGCTGCTGATATTTGCCTGTTGAATAGGCAGTTGAATAGATGTACAAAATAAAGTGGCCGGTTTAGTAAAGACAATCAAAATATGGAAAACTGTATTAAGATGTTCAGAAAGGTAAGCGATTACAGGGCTTTGCGACAGTACAGGATGTATCGTACTGCGTGCGACAAACCCAACAGACCTGACTCGGCCAATCTATGACGTCAAACCTCTGCGCCGACCACGTGGGAAGGTTTTTTTTTTTTTTTTGCTGAGGTAGCAAAACATCCGCAGTGGCGCTCGTTGGTCTGTCAGCGAGTATGAAAAAAAAACTTTATTTTCTTTATTTCTGACGTGAAACAATCTCAAGACAAGGCCCTCGGCGGTTTCGCTACCACAGTCACTTTTTCCAGAACATGCCTCACGACCCTGACCCTCCTCCGGCTAAAAAATTCAAGCCGGGGTCCGTGTTTTTCCGCCTCGATAAGAACAAGCCTGGAATGCTGCTGCCTAGAAAGGGAAATGCTACCACTCCGATAGACGTCCAGAGGAAGCAGCTTCCCATCTATCAAGCGAAGCCTCAGCTCCTGAACCAGCTGAGACAGCTCCACGGTGCTATCCTCATAGGTGAAGTATTCAAAGCTACACAGTTAGCTGCTGCTGCTACACCTAAAGTCAGCCTGTTATCACAGTCAGTTCTCACACGCATGAACATCCTGTTTGTAAAATATTATTTTTACATTACCGTTTATTTTTTTTCTGGCTTAAAATGTGCCTATTTCGTGGTGGGGTGTGTGGGGGGTGTGTGTGTGTGGGGGACCGTGCTGCTCATAGAAAGTCTGGTTTACCTCACTTCACGGACATCTGTCTTTTCTGTTATTTCTGACCATGATGATCAAAAATATATATATATTTGACGTAATGAAACTTTAATTATATAAATAGGTTTAAAGTTTTCTTTGGGGTTCGCCAAAAATATTTGTATGTAATAAGCAGACATTTGTAGTCTTTACTCAGCCCTATTCTGTGTGATCCATCAGGTGAGACCGGCTCTGGGAAGACCACTCAGATCCCTCAATATTTGTACGAGGCCGGCATCGGGCGACTGGGCATGATCGCTATCACTCAGCCCCGGAGAGTTGCTGCCATCTCACTGGCAGGAAGGGTGGCAGAGGAGAAGAGGACTCAGCTGGGGAAGCTGGTACTTACAATAAACATGATTCCCGTGTGCTGTGGAGACTCGATTTGATGCCTCTGCATTGTGTTGACGTCGGCGCTGTGTTTCTGTTGCTTCTTTTTAGGTTGGTTACACGGTGCGTTTCGAGGATGTCACCTCCCCTGAGACGAAGCTGAAGTTCATGACTGATGGTATGCTCCTGCGCGAGGCCATCGGAGACCCCTTGCTGCTGCGCTACACTGTTGTTGTGCTGGATGAAGCTCATGAGCGCACTGTGCACACCGACGTGCTCTTTGGCGTGGTTAAGACTGCTCAGCGCAGGCGCAAGGAGCTTAACAAGATTCCCTTGAAGGTAGGCGCAAAGTTCACACATGTTCCGACTTCAGCTTTTCTAGTAAGCGCAGTGTGAATCGCCTCACTGCATCTGCTGTGCATTCACTGAAC
>VOQK01041969.1:13945-25924 GCA_015052645.1 Benitochromis conjunctus | reverse complement strand
ATATGGAATGGAACTTGAATACATAGAATGGAACATGAAAAAAACAATGTAATTTGAATATATGGAATGGAACTTGAGTATATAGAATGGAACTTGAAAAAATAGAATGTAATTTGAATATATACAATGAAATTTGAATTTATGGAATGGAACTTGAGTATATAGAATGGAACTTGAAAAAATGGAATGTAATTTGAATATATACAATGAAATTTGAATTTATGGAATGGAACTTGAGTATATAGAATGGAACTTGAATTTATGGAATGGAACATGAAAAAAACAATGTAATTTGAATATATGGAATGGAACTTGAGTATATAGAATGGAATTTGAATTTATGGAATGGAATTTGAGTATATAGAATGGAACATGAAAAAATAGAATGTAATTTGAATATATGGAATGGAACTTGAAAAAATAGAATGTAATTTGAATATATACAATGAAATTTGAATTCATGGAATGGAACTTGAATATATAGAATGGAACTTGAAAAAATAGAATGGAATTTGAATATATGGAATGAAATATTCAGATAGTTGGTTACATTGCTCCATGTGTGCCCTGCCTGCTAGCATCTTCACCCTGCTATATTTATGGCCATAAAAAGATAAACTGGATCTTGACAATGAGCACAGTGTGAGTGAAGACTCGTTAGGTGATCATTGTGTGCCAATTTTATGAAAATATGACCAGTAGCAGAGGCTAGGAGGAATACTGATTCTTGTGAAAATGGAGAAGTGGCTGTAAAACAACAAATGTGACCTTGACCTTGATGGGTGGGCTGATGGATGATGGATGGCTTGTCATGGCATAAGCTCATCTGTCTTTTGGTTGGATGAGATAACAAATGCAAATGAAGCGATAATAAATAAACGTGACCTTTATTTTTACAATGAATGTGCATGTATGTTAATTATTACTTGACAACAACAATTCTAAATATGTACTTTATGGTTTAACCCATTGCCACATACTGTGTACTAAAATAAGCTCACTGAACCATGGCATTGTATGTGTGGCAATAGAAGAGTTATGAATGTATGCTTTTTTCCCATATCGGAACACTATAAATCTCACCGTGACAGCCCTACAAATACCGTAAACACTAAATCTTCAAAATGAGTCATTACAAACTAAGCTGCATTTGTATATAATCTTTTAAACCAATTATCTACCCAGACCTACTGAATAATTAACCTGCAAAGAATTTAAGCCCGACTGGAAACAATGATGGACCTGGTCGGATTTCAGCCGCACCGTCAAGATTATGTCAGGAAAAAACAAACAAAGGAAGCGTAATGATATACCTACCAATCATAACAAGTGACATTTACTTTGATAACACCATTTTGTAAATAGAACTCATTGCTGCATTGGAGTGAAATTAAAGTGCTTGAGCACAAGGACATTTTAGGACTTTTTTTTTAGGAAACTTCAAGGATCAAGTTTACAAGGACATTTGAAGAAGAAATGGTAAACATAACATTCAGATGACAGTATGACCACAGTGTCGTGTGGGTGCTATAGCTTGATAACAAACTAATACACAAAATATGACCAGCACTCACAAATAGCTAAAAAGAAAAGAATTGGCTAAAGAAATTTCCCAAAAGTTGTCTAAGTGACTACATGCTAATTGATTTGTCATCAATGGGGTCATAATAAAGAGTGATTTTAAACAAAAAGTATTGATCTATTTATTGTTCATACCTCACGATGTTCAAATGTACACCAAAACTAACAAACAGGAACTTAGCAAACTCTTAGTTAAAGGTACAACTTCTTTTTTTATTGCTAAGGCAGAAAAAGGCAAATTTGCTTTCGGGTAATTAGCTGAACAAGGTCCATCCATATCCATTGGCAGTGTCTGACAGTTGGAAGCTGTTAGGCATGTGAAAATGAATTTCCTCTCACTATGAAACTAATTATAGACATAAGAGCTGAGTGGGAGATCTGTGGTTTGGTTGGGCCCACGCTGAGCTGTGTGTACATTACTGATACACGTATCAGTAATAGGTCATCACAGATCATGGTTCAGGGCTGTAACTAGATTAGAAACTTTGCGCATTAAACACAGACAATCTAAGGAGTCAGTGGTTTGTTGCACATTAAGGATACAGAGGAGGGAGTGATACATGATACAGAAGAATGGTTTTTCAAACATTAAAGGCATGCAAAACAAGGTAACAACAAGTTAGTGTGTGAACAAGTGTAAGTAGGTGTAAATGGAAAAAAAGTGTCATGAAGCATTTCAGAAGTAAAATTATTTGAATTAATTGCAAACAAATCATTGATCAGTGGGTTCTATGAAAGAGGAAAAGAAGGTTCAACTTTAGTCAAATTTAACACTGAAATTCACACAATTAACCAACAGCATGTCATGCTGACAGCACTCAAGAGACAAAGAAGCAGAAAGTCACCAATGGAGAAAAGTTTTTGTTTTTAATCATCATTATTATTAACTGTGTTCCTCCATCCACTTCAAGTTAACCCTCTTAATAACAGTTACAGGTCCTCCACAAAAGAATTATAGCCAGCAGACAATTATGAGATATGGGTGAGTGATGAGAATATCTCTTACAAATAAAGTGGCTGTACGTTTATCATTTTGGTACCAGATTTTAAGAAATCCCATCCAAGGGTTCACAAGATATCGGATGTACAAGGTCTATTATGACAAAAAAACCTTTAAATTATGTTTCATGAGGTCACAGCAAACTTAACCTTTGACCATCAGATTCTAGTCAGTTCACCTTTGAGTTCAAGTGATGTGTCATGTTTCTGCCAGATATTATGAAATTCTCTCCAGGTGCTCATGATATATCCTTTAAGGGAATGGGACAGACCGAAAACTCTTAGGCCAAAGCATTCGCTAACATGAAGTTATTAAAATGTTACCAGCTGAATCTGGCCCATTAGTTTGAGTGTTAACCAACCACACCTGCAAACGATTAGTCTACACATACGAGTACAACACGCAGTGAAATGTGTCCTGAAACGCTCCTCGACTGTGCAAAAAGAGAACATTATACACAGTTTTTAAGTGAGTTGTATACAAAGAGGGCATTATGTGCAATAGTGAGTGAATTATATACATTAAGTAAATAAAATAAAATAAAACAATCTGGAAATTTACAGTTGAAAATCTGAGGATGTACATTGTGCGAGTGGGATGTTAAAGTGTCTTGTGCCGTAGTGAAGCCAGAAGAATCAGGAATGATATGAGGATGTGGTAAGAATGAGTCCTGTCTCAGACACTTATGGATGCTGGGGGGGGGCATGTCCTGATTTAACACACGGATGGCCTGAATATAGAAGCTCCTCTTCAGCCTCGCTGTTTTTGCCTGGATGGTGCAGAACCTTCTGCCTGATTGCAGAAGTTGGAACTTTTTGTTGCTGGGATGGGACAGGTCCTTCAATATCTGAGCTCCTCTGGACCAACATCTTCTGGTGTAAATGTCCTGTAGGAGGGGAGAGCAGCCCTGCAGCAGCGTTCTGCTGTACGAATCACTCTCTGAAGAGCCTTTTTGTGCTTAACACAGCGGTTCCCATACCAGGATGTTCTGTGTGAGGATGCTCTCCACAGCGCCTGCATAGAAAGTCCTGAGGATCACTGGAGAGACCCCGAACTTCCTCAGTTGTCGGAGATGGTACAGGCGCTGCCGAGCCTTTTTGGACTGGACCTGGGCAGACCATGTCAGGTCAGAGATGTGGACACCGACATACTTGAAGGACCACACCCTCTCCACTGGAGCACTGAGAATGCAACGTTTTCAAGTTTTCACTTAACAATCATCCAGAAAATTTGATCAACACAGAAAAATCAGCAAGCAACAGTTTTTCTTATGATTTCAAGCAAAGCAAAAGTAAACTATTATCTAAAATACATCTTAACTTAGAATCTACTGCTCCCATGATGGTCACTTACAGCAAGTCAGACTTGAATCTCGATCTTTTGCTTATATGCTCACATATTTTCTCTGAAAAACATGAATGCCTGTTACCTCATTCACCACATAACCTGAGGAGGTGGTGGATTTGTGTGACCCTGAGCCCTCTTGCAAGGGGTAGCAGTTGTTGTTTTAGTATCAGAAAGTTTCAAACCAATCTTTAAGAATCAGTTCTCAAAGCAAGAAGCGTTTATTGAAATTCTTGATAAAGCACTTGCCCCTGCGACAGACTCACAAGCTGTCCAGAGTGTTTCCTGCCTCACACCCTTTGAGAGCTGGGTAGGCTCCAGCCCCACCACGATGCTGAGTTGGATAAGTGGAAGAAAATGGATGGATGAAACAACGGAAAACCTCATAAGGAACTCAATAAAACATAAGAGAAGGAAAATAAAACTAAACAAAATGCAGTCTCTATGTGGATGCTCCCATATCCCATCCCTTCATATCCCCCCGTATGCCTTCTTGAAATAAGCCTTAAATACAGCCACCTATTATATGTATTGGCTATAGTGTTGATCCATATGATGTCAGTAAAAAATGTCAGTGACATCAGAAAACCTCTCTCCTATTCTTCCCTCCTATTCTTCACAGCTGTGCACAATTTGTAAACCTGCCTTCCCTCCTAAGATGAAGTACAGATGAACCATGCTAACAAAACAGGAAAAATAATCAAAATATTGCACACACTCTAACTAACATACCAGCTCATACATCAAAGTAAGAACAGTGAAGTATCATCACACACACACAATGTTCATTTTGGTAAGTGGACCCAATGAAAAAAAAGGAAGCAGTGACCCTTTTCCCTCTGATAAAGGCGAGTTGAGCACTGTCCAAAGCAGAAGCTGAAGCAAATGTGAGTGCCTTAGTTCAAGTCATATATTCAATAGTGTTGTGGTTATGTTGTGTGCAGACTTTGATTTTTGTGTGATCATATTTCTAGTGGATATGTGGCAGAAAACAGCTATACAGTTTGGCTAGCAATGAGTCACCTTGACTGGCGCTTCTGTAGCAATTATTCAGCAGTAATAGCAAGCCCTGTAATGGTGTGGTGCAACAAATAGGTGAAACATGAAAGCCCCAACCCTCCCGGCTCCAGATAGCTTCACTTACTTAAAAAAAAGACAAACTTAATCCAAGGTACAGAGGGAACATGAAGAAAAGTGTTTTTATAGATATACGTCAATAGTAGCTTCATACATTTTCAGAAAGAAACTGTTTTCTCAGAATATTATTGGAACAAAAGAAATAACTGTATAACAATAAGTATACAGCTGGCAGTATTATACTACAAAGCTTATATTTATTATAGCTTACAGAAGATGAAATATAAAGTTACAGCATCATGGTGGGAAATCTAGTCACCAGTTATTTCCTGGAGTCATGGATGTTTGTTACAGTGTAGCCTTTATATTTTTAAGGATTCTAATGTCTTTCAGTCCTGCTTTTACACCCTTGTTTACACTGAAGCAGAGATTAGACTTTCCATGTCTCCGAGTCCACTCGGGTTCTGGTGACATAAACTCCATCATCGCCAGGTGGCAGACTTTACGTGGTTGTCTAAGGTTACGACCACACCTACCCGGGTATTTTTGAAAACTGAGATTTTCCTATGCGTTTGCACCTTTCGTCCACACATACACGGCATTTTCGATCACTGAAAACAGAGATTTTTAAAAACTCCGGCCAGGGTGGATATTTTCGAAAACTCAGATTTTGCATTTACGTGTGGACGAGGAAAACGATGAAAACGATGAAAACTGAGAAAACACAACGTCAAAGGTTTGTGCCTATTTTGACATCACGCTGTGCGCCACATTATTGTGTTTCGGCGCGATGAATTGCTACAATGGTGGACTTAGACAAAATAATGTTACTGTTAATTTTACTATCTGCAGTGTTTACAGGCTTACATACACACACACAGTTACTGTCCCTCCATTTCAAAAGACAGAGGCGTCACAGTGAACTCCGGACGTGGCGTTTACATTCTACACAGACGCTCTCACAACCTAAAGCCGTCTGTTTACTATTTCCCGCCCAGGCTTCTAGACTTCTGATTGGCCAACATTTCTACACGGTTAGGATTATATCGCCACCTGTTGCTTTGGCATGTTCCTGACAGCGTTTTCCTTCGTTTTTGGCGTCTACGTGTGGATGGAGATATTTTTCAAAACGGCACGTGTGGACGGGATTTTTTTTAAAAACAAAAACGGAAAATCTCCTTTTTCAAAAATACCCGAGTACGTGTGGACGTAGCCCAAGAAGTATAACAGACTGTCAAGTCTCCAGCTGTTCATGTTCTTGTCTGCAGTTGAGTATATTCTAGGTTTGAAGATTGGCTCAAAACAAGGCATTCTTTATACTTTCAACGCAATAAGCTCTATCCTTGAACAAATGGCTCGCCCTTCCATTCTCATAAAATATTTGCAATAAAACATTTTAAAAATAAATTACTTTAAAGCCACCATTGTTATGCTGCAAAAGTAAAGGGGAAAGTTTATAAGATAGTATAGAGACCTGTTATGATGTATGGCTTCGAGATGGTGGAAAAAAAGAAGACGAAGAAGATCTGTTTGTTTTCTTTCTTTCATTATTTATTTTTTTACATCCATGTTTACTTAGAAGTCTTCTTTACTGCATTGTAAAACTGTTAAATTACTGCAAAATCATATGCGCAAGTGTGCACGAGATTCACCACATGGACATGCAAATAATAAGCATACATAAAAGAAAGAATACTCCATTATATTACTGGAAGAACACATTATTAACTACTGTTTTCATACAGTCTGCTGTCATATGTCATAGTCAAATGAAAAATGTTCTTAATATACAGAAATAAAAAGAAAACTATGTTAGGCTGTTTCAGTTCTGGCCTGAATAACAGTTTACAGCTCAACTTGACTTCACCAGATTGCTTCCTGAGAACTGCTCTTTGTTGAAGTTACGGCTCTCGTATTTGTATTCTAATGCAGCCCAGACTGCTAGACTGACCTTCTAGCAATAGGATTAAGTTAAATTGTAACCCAACACTTCTAAAGTTTAAAAGAATACACCATTGTTATTAATAAATTCTACAAGGGAATGCAATACGAGCAAAAATAATTTCATGGTGGTCCAGAAAATAATGGAACTTAATAAGAACAAGTATAATTGCAATTTTTCTATCTCTGATTAATTCACTAGTGCTAATTACCTCTTCTTTTTTTTATACTCTGGAACTGTGATAATTATTTTTTTCCTCTCCTCTGAAGAGGCGTTTTGTAAGCTTGTGAAAGAAAAGAACATGATAAAATTATGAGGAAAAGGAAAAAGAAATACCATCGGGGCCAGATATAAGGAGCTGCGATGCCTATGAGGAATTATTTTGCTTATACAGTCAAGCATTTTATATTTAAAGAACCACATATGCTGTATTCCCTCAAACGTTTATTTTATTCTGCTTATTTCTGTGGCTAATATGTGCAGATGCAGCTCAGTTATAATGCTACAAACGACACAAGTTTGGACAGGGTTTATTCTTAATCATGAGTGAGTCTATATTTTTTAAGTCTGGGAATATTGAACTGTAATCAGTTTAGAACCAGAATCTTCTAATCAGGAAAATGCCCTAATTAAGTAACACAACATGGAATTTGATCGGTTTGCTTGCGATAGAGGGGATTAAGGCACATCATTTTTTCCTCCACATCTAACCTTAGTTTTGTGAATTCGCCTGTCTGTTCTGTATCGCTATGCCATTTCTGTGCAGTTTAAATTTTGCATTCCTGCCTTACCTGAATAATCACTCAGAGCCTAATGTTGGCGAATGGGTTATAAATTACACCAAAGTGGTTCATATACAGGTGTGAATCTTCATGAATAAAAGCCTGGGGGACGAGCACCAAGCTGTTTCTTTCTTTCTTTATTTTCTGTAGCATGAATAAAAATGAAATGCATCCATGAGGCAACGCATTAAAAAAAGCTACGGCTAATGTCACTCACGTTTATGTGCCAAGCTACAATATATCATTTAATGCATGAGTCAGCCCAAATGGCATTACTCAGTCTATTATAATACATAATTACTAAACTCTGTCTTATTTATGTTTTTCCTTGTAATAGTTAACAAGCAGGTAGACAAGCATCAGGCTAACACAAAAAGCTTTTATTTAAGGGAAACAGTTCCCCTCACTCAAACTCCGTGTAGCCACTTTTCTGTCTAGAACTTTACTATTAGCACAGGGTCATAGTTCCCAGTCATTAATGTTTTTCAATTGAAAGTTATGTAAAAGTAAGATGAATAAAAAATGAAGGACAAATCGTATTCACTGCATCAGGCAGAGAAACTGAGCATCAGCGGCCACACTTACGAAGGTAAGTGTAAGTTCGCTCTATCCAATAATAAATAGGCTACCACTCTAATCAAAGAACATCCTACTGCACACTCCTTAGGATGCCCCATTGCATCAGGATATTCCATTTAATTAGGCCAGATCCCTTTCAACTGCTCTGCAAAGTCACTGTGCAGAAATGTCTGTGGGACCAGCATGGACTCGAGGTTTTAGTCATTAAGAAAATCAGGTCAGGCTTTGCGTCTGGAGGAAATCCAAGGCAAAATATGTAATTACACTCATGCGTTTCAGTATTGTTGTTAATGAGCTAGTTCTAAACAACTAGCCTAAGAAGGGCATTGCACCTCGGAGCGCATGCCTACTTTGACAATTAAAATATGGAAAGAAATAAGGAAAGAACCGTTGGGTGTCATTTATTATAAGAAGAAATGGACGAGGAAGATGGTAAATTAATTGACACGTACCCCATCTCCTATCCAAGAATAAGCAGCTGACTGATTAACATGGGTAAATTGACTCAGTCTAAGGCGGATCTTGGCAAAGTGCCTAAATCTCATAAAACACACAGCTTAACAACTGGGGAATTCCAACCTAAAAAGACTATATTTGTATAGTGACTACCTATGGCATTGTTTTCAGCTAATCAGAAGGTGTTAAATGAATTCAGATGAGGACTGTGGAGAAATGTACAAAAACACAGCCACAGTTTTGCTCTCTCGCTTGAGTATGTCAAAACTCCCAAAACAGTATTGACACATCTGATTTGCTCAGAGTGTAATGGTGGAGTCACACCAGTGATTTCTCCTCTTTTACAAGACTGAAAACATTGACTTTGTTGCAGTTCTGTTTTTTGGTTAATTCATGTTCACAATTGCAAATTACAAGCAACTGGGTGACTGAACAAAAGGCACATAAAGTCACAGGGACCTTGTTTATTGAACTCCATTTGGCAACTTGCCATTACATAAAGTCAGAAAATTAAGCAGCATGGGAAACAAGAGGAGACAATCCAATTCTATTTCTGTAACCTAAGCTAATCATGATCGACGTGACGGCTCTGTTTACTGAAATGTCTTGTTTCGCCTAAGTTAAGAAAAGCTTAATATGAAAATCCACTCAACCATTTCTAATATGAAACAGTTACAGAAATAAGCTGTGTAACGGGTATCCCCGAATAGATACATATTGGCCCTTTGTTGACCTCATAATTTCGAGTTTACTACTAAAGCAGGAAACAGAGTGCCCTTTATGCACCAAGCAGAAGAGTAAGAGTGTAGAGGTTATTGCCGGTAGATGGTTGGGTAGTGGGTGTCTTTTACACAAGAGTGATTTAAGAGCTCTACTGCAGCAAATGGTGCACAACCTGTTTCACAAATGAATCATAAATTGCCAATAGATTTGCAAGTTCTACAGTCCTCTTCTCTGCTTATGCACAGGTCAAGAGCACAGTCTTTCTTTTGATGATCATAAGTGTAAAATTATTATGAGAGAATATGAAATGTGCTGTTTCCTATAGCTCAGCTTCCATTGTAGGCTTAACCCTTAACATTTATGCTTAGGGTAACATAAATGTTACGGGTTTATGAACCTCAATGTTGAGCTCTACTGTGTGACATATCTGTTATATGGTGTTACTCAACATTATCCAAAGACTTTTCAGAATCTCATAATGTCTGCCCGACAACAACAAAAACTTGTGAATTAGGCTGTTTCATGTCCCCTCACAATAAATCTTCCCACCCAGCCACTTTCTACCGGAGAACACTGGGGTGTAACTTTACCAGTGTTGATCTGTGATTATTAAATGTTTTCCAAGGCTACAAGAAAAGCCATTTCAAACACAATTCTTGTAAAACTGCTTTTAGTCAGAGCATTTGTCGGTATACACTTTCTACCATTTTGACAAAGTCAATTTGAAAAACTTGACGAGATCAGAGACTGTCCGTCATCGCGTGAGCATCTAAACACTGCCGTGCTATCTTGTATTCCTGTGCATGAAGCGCCTTTCATTGCTCATCACCAATTTGTGTAGAAGACACACAATTTGCTTAAAGATGGAATTACATGCATGGCTCTCTCTGCAAGTATATGCAAATGGACAACTGTAGATTACTCAAGCTCCCGTGGAAGCCAGCGTGCACATTTACCAAATTTCAGCAATGAGTTATGCTAGCGCCAAGCTGGCGGCTGCCCAGAGAAGCACATTCCAGGCATTACGGTGAATTTAAGATGGTAAATATTTGCTCTGTCAGACTCATTTAAGGACATTTTCTAGAAGTGTTAATGGTATCGTGCATTACACTATGTACTGAGTGGTTAAAGGGATATGCCCCTGACTGACAGGGTTAAAAAACTGTTTGCATGTTCCATTGAAAAACTTTGACTCATTATCTTAATTGCGATCTCAGTCTTTAATTAGCTACACACACACTGAGTCATTCAGGTGTGATCAATGCCCTCTTAATCTCCAACCATAAAATGAAAAGAAAATGAAATCAGTGTTTTGCTATCTTTAATTGGAACGTAATGTCAAAATTAATAACAATCAAGTCAATTAGCATTCGTAGTAGGCTGATGTGCACTGATTCCAGTCTCTAATATTACTGTGATTCCAGGTTAATTGTCATCATTACAGAAGGATTCAGTGGAGCATCGGAGAAATTAATGGAGTGAGCTGAGCAGACAAAATGGACTGGAAAACTCTAAATTTGTGGAGTCTAAAAAAAGAAAAGAAGACAGAGCAGAAGAGCAACCATCCCACCTCAGCAGGATCTCTGATTTAACTGTGAGTGAATGAGATCTTTTTTTTCCCAGAAATAGCAAACCCACGCTTTTTTGGAGAACCCATCCAGTCAAGGAAATTACTCCCCTATTGGGAGGCAGAAGTATTATTTCAGACCCCCTACCCTACTTACTATACCCAGTTCGTGACAGCTTAATCCCCATATCCTTTGTTAAATCCTGTGAGACAAAGGCCTTTTATATACAGTATTCTTTTCTCTCCCCCCCCCCCTCAAATTATGACTTTGAAACTGCACAGCAAAATAAATGTGCAGCTTTAGGGAGGAATGGACTGGGACAAGGTCATTTAAAGATCCTTGCTGAAGAAACAGTGCCTTTCTGCAGACCCTATTAGGAAAATGATGGTATGGTGAGGAGAATGTTTAGGCTGTGAATGTGAGGATTTTACTTTGAGTCTGCCCTCGTACAGCTCGGAGAAATACTGTAGCGGGACTGGAATTGCAGGATCATCAATTAATGATTTACCGGGCTGTGGTTTCCCACCCCAGAGCCTGGTTTTGTAATCTGCAGTGAATAAATTTGTATAGGAAGGCTGCTAATGAGGCCTAATAAAGATGTTAGCCATGGGCTGCAGTAGATGGACTGGCGTCCTATTTAAGAGTCACAGGAGTTGCCCTTTGGGCAGAGATGACCCATCATGAGACTGCAGGGTTGTTAGGGTGTTTACCTTAACATTGTTTTCTAAATATTAGATCTTAATTATCAGTGTAGCCATTTGGCATGATAATTTATCTAACAGCAAGCTTTCCTCTTTTGTGATTAAAGGTAAATTTCTTTTTACATAGGAACAGATCTCATGCCCTCCCATCCAGCACTGTCTGCCCTGCCTCTCATTCAAAAGACAACATATTGTCTAGAGTAGCGCAAGCAGTATCTCAAACAGT
>VOQK01041967.1:52148-66419 GCA_015052645.1 Benitochromis conjunctus | reverse complement strand
TGACACACAAGGTCATTAACATGATGTGGTTTGAAAACATCCTGGGTATTTGAAGCGTGTTAAGTTTCCAGCAGCACACCCAGACGAAGCAGTCCACGTTAGGGCATGAAGTGTTGTCCATTGTCATCATCGCAGAGGCCCGTGCTTGATGTGAGTGCCAGGCTTTCTTTCTCATTGTGGGCCGTCCTAGCAGAGATTAGGGGCCCGGGCAGCTGAATGGAGGGGAGAGGCAGCTCCTCGAGTTTTTTTTCCCCCTATGGATGCTTTCACTCATTATGAATGAGTGTAATTCTGGGAAATGTGCCCCGTGAACAGCAGAGGAAACCCCTAAATCCAGCAGAGCTCCTGAGGGGATCTGTCTTTGACAAACGACTTCCCCCCATGGAGCGCGAGTCTGCGAGTGCTTCTAATAAAACGGGTGAAGGCGCGATCTTGTCTGCAGACATTATGAAGCTCTGTTTTTGGTTTCCAGTGTTCACTGGGAAGTAGTTTATCTGCTCCTGCGCTCTCGTATGTGATATATAGTTCCTCATTAAGTCTGCTATTGTACACAAAAGGATACTTAAAGCCATGTTAAGCTGTTAAAGCACCTGAACAGCGGACAGTAATGACGATAAAACGCCGTGTTTATAGTTCTAGCACGTTCCCAACCTAAAAGGTCAAACATCAAAAAGCTGCTGAATGAATGACACTGACAGATGCTGTCAATCCTGAAGGGGTTACACTGCCTGTGGTGAGCAGAGCGGTGGGCGGGGGTTAGGACAGGAACAGACAGCTGAGTGGGCCTGATGCTCTCCAGAGCCCGAACAGCTGAGACCACGAGGGCCGTGGCAAGCAGCACACGGCCGCCTCTGGGACTCGGCTTTTTGATGAGCAAAGCCTGTTGAGGAAAGGAGATGGAGTCTGTCTGCACACTGAGAGCTGTTCCTTATGTCGAGCAGAAGCCATTACCCAAAACCTCCAAAGAATTGACAAAATGCTGAGAGCAAAAAAAAACTGGCTTACAGGCACTCAGCTAACAGACAGCTGTGCTCAAAATAGAAAAGACATGATGGCAGACTCACTACTGCATCTGGAGAAAACAATGCACAAGTGTTATCACAAGCGAGCGGTTCCTGCATCCATTTTACCCGTTATGTTCGAGAACGGTTGCCCAACAGGCATCCAGCAGTTAGCCTATCTGCAGCAACAAGCATGCAGAGATTAGGCAGACTTCACATTTCAGTTCAACAGTCGAACGACATGCTTTCAATTCAGGGAAACCGTTCACCGTGAGGACCTCCTGCTCCCCGAGCCTTAAAAAAAAAAAAAAGGGCAAAAAAAGGAAAAACAAGTCTCTCCGAGTCAGGAATGCTAAAAGCCCTAAGACATACTTCATGGTTGGGCATCAAAGGATCTTGGGGGTACTCGAATGATCAGGCTTTCATCTCCACTCTGCTGGTTAAGTAAGCCTTGAGTGAATGATGGGAACACTTTGAACAGGGAGAAAGGAAGAGCTTGGTGTACGGCAGTGCTAGTTTTCATGAATTCGGCAGGAGGAAAGCTATCTGACCTCGCCTCGGCAGAGGCAAAAAGCTTTCTCTGCCTCCATAATGTTATTAACACTTTAAGGTGTTTCACCTACAAACAATAACGACCCTCTCAGGACAGTTTCTAACACCACAGGTAGCGTGGGATGAAAGTGATCCAAGTGGGGCTTCCCTGCAGAGCAGACCACCTCTACACAATAACTCACCGAGGGTCAAGCTGAGCACTCAATGATGTGCTCAGTTACTCTCCCACCTCTGAACATGACCTCTGTCGGGGAGAATCGCTCCACTGGGCCTACTGTCCTTCCTCCTGTTATCCATCTAAGCAGCGACATCTGTTTTCAGGCTGTATTTACTAAACTTGGACAGCAGCAGATTCAGACAATCCCAGGAGGCTCCTTGTTGAGTCTAAAGGGCATTTCAGCATCCACAAGCCATAAAATGAGGCATGTGAGCCATAAATGAGGGATTTAAATAGCCTCCTTTAAAGCCCTGTCCCATTTCTTCATATACACTGAGGGAGTATGCAATCTGTTTACGACAAAAAGTCATATTTGTGTGAAGCACTAGTGTTAAGAAAATGTCTGTGTGACTTAACGATGAGGACTTTTCTGGTCTACTTGTTTTGTTATTTTTCTCTCTCGTCTTCTTCTCGGTCCACCTCTGTTATTTTCTTCTCGACTTTGAGCATTACCTTACTCATGTCTCTTGTTTTGGGTTTTTTGGGTTTCGCTGCTTTGTGACTGCTTGACCCGCCCTCATTGTTTTTCACCTCTGGCCAACTGCCCCTTCCTGTGACTCACTCTCACCTGTGTCATGTTTCATGAAAAAGTCTTTCATCTATATCAACCTGGTCTCGCGGCAAAACATTAAATACTTACAACAGGTCAATCTGCTTTTGCCTTTTCAGGATTTTCTGTGTTAGTCAGCACAATTTTGAAACTGAAGTGTTTCAAAAACCTGTCTGAGCTCTAAACAAAAAAGGTTTAAGACGTGGATACTAATGTATCTAAAATGATTGACATTTTCAAAATTATACAAACAACGTGTAAAAATATGCACGAGTCTAACTGTGGTTTTCAGTGTGTTGTGACTAGAAAAAATATGTGGTTGACCGATGATTGCCTTTAATTTTTTATTTTTTGCGTTCACCATTCACTTTTAATTGTAAGGCAATTGCACAGATTCCTTGTGGGAGGCAACTTGTCTCCAAACAGTCATTGTGCATTTCAGACTGACTGCCAAAGGATGGCAAATAATTGTCTAATTTATAAACACGCTGCAATGAATCTGAGTCAGTCTGCAGTGATGAACGTAACTAGTCTGAATGCTTCTCTTTGCAATAGGTGATTCAATTGAACTGGTTGCCAACTGGTTTCTAGTTATATTCCTGTACAGAAGCAATGTTGGCAGGTTGCTTTGTCATTTTGCAGTTAAATCGTCACACCTTTTGTGCAGGAATTTCTGAATTTTTATTTCAGATCTATGACGTTTTGAACTCTGAGTACAAGAAGTTCATGTACATTTTTGTGTATGTAGAAAACAGATCTTGTATTTATCTTGTATTATCACAAACAGCATGTAATTTCCAACTTAGCAGACTGACTCCGTCTTGTTGCTGTTTTATCTGGATGCACCAGAGTTGCTTTGAAGATAGAAGCTGATAGTAAGAGGCTGCAGATGTCGTCCTCGTTTCTAAAGCAACCATTAGAAAGGGGCACACATCCTCAATAACTCCAATCACTCTTTTCACTAGTGTGACTGTAGCTAACTGCTTCCAGTTACTACATTACTACTCGCTATAAATGCCCAAAATGTTACACTCCTAACAGGCCAGGAGCAAAAGTAACAAATGTGTCACAGCACTGCTTTAGGAAATCATGACCAGAGGCACTGCTTGCCACTAGGCAAGCCAGGATACGGCTTCCCCGAGGACTGACAATCCTTAAACTGCAGCAGTGGGAAAGTGTAACGCTTGCTATGGCAGTAGAAGAGAGCGGAGCCTCACCTGTATCCAATCACTCCTGCTGCAAGCGGAGAGCATGATTCTGTTTAAACAAAACTAAAAGCCACTCAGTGAAAACGAAGAGGAGTTAGTCTTCTGACGGTGAAAGAACAAAGAAAAGGAGGAAGAGGAGGGGAAAAAAACAAGACAGTGGTGAGTGGAGCACATAGGAGCGATTAATCGGAAAACTTAACATCCACCAGCATCACAGTGTATCGTTTTACTCTGACATTTAAGGTTAGTTAACTTAGCTAGCAGAGCAGCTTTGTGTGTCCACTGTCGAGTCGAGTGGCTGGAGTCAGACTTATTAGAGCTGTTTCTCAGGCTTTGTGAATTAAAATTGTTTTATATGAATGTTGTTGGTGTCAGATTTACATAACGGTGGCACGGCCCCCTGTGAATTATTACTAACATACTATAGATTTTCCACCAATCATGGCAGTAGTCTCGTTAACAAAAGACAGATTTCACTGGCACTAATCCTGAATTAGTTGGAAGGCAGAATTTTGAACACCTCAGTCTGAATTTGAATCTCAACTCGAATTTCTTACTCGGAAAGTCGCAGCTGTCCCGCCAACCCAGGCATAACAATCCAAGATGGCGGCAGTTAATGCAAACGGTAGTAAAACTTTTAATCTGCGCTGCCACTCTTGCATAATTGTGAGTCAGTAAATAAGCGATTCACCCGTTGACTACAGACCATAGAAAGTCGGTCACATTCAGCATTTTAGATCAACTCTAAACTTTTCTCACCTTCAACGCGAGCGACCGAAGAAACTACCAATGAGATCAAAGAAGGATACAAGGCGGTGCATACAATAGAGCATAACTATCAGTAGCAAAGCGACGCACGAATCGCTTCCTGTGTCGATGCCTCTTTAGGGTCTGTAAGGAAAACATCACCACAGATACCGTACTTGCACAGTGGACCTTTGTTGCACAACAAAACAAAGTGTAATCTGCATGCGGGTCAGATAGTTGTCTTCATAACATGGGTTCAAATGAGGAGACCTTAAGGGAAGGGAAGCTATTCTGTAAACACATCAGAAATGATGCAGAGGTTTCCTTTTTTATGCCACACTAAAAGCTTGTGTGCTATTTGTAGTTCTTTGCTTGATGATGCTTAACGACACTTCCGAGGATGAAGAGGCTGTCGTGGCGGGCCATCTGGACACTGGACATTTCACCACTCGGAGGTGAGGGATCATATTTCAGGGGAAGCATACTAAGGAGACAGGATGATGCAAGAGATTGTTTTTGGTGAAAACAAAAACAGGCCGAGAGCTGGATGTCAGCTTTAACACCCCCCCAGCTGCTTGTTGTTTAACTTTAGCTACAGAGGGGGCTAAAATAGCTGTATATGCTGAAACCATCTCCTAGTCCATTAAGATAAATGTCTTCAGACAGCAGGAGGAACCTGCACTCAAGGCCTTGAACCTGGTACCTTCTTCCTAATGTGCTCATCCCTGGCGAGAACACAAATGAATAATCAATCAAGCATTTCAGACAGGGCCAAAAAGTCTCGAAGGATAACAAATGGCTCATCAGAGGGCTGTCATCCCTGCCGACGTGGCCATGGAGAGTCAGTAAGGCGTAACCGGAACCGCTCTCGGACCGCGGTGATCGGGCCATCAGATAAGGGTAAAAAACTCTGATTTGGCAACAGCTTCTGTTAAAGCAAGGCAGGCGTTTTGTTTTCAAAACACCAGCGGAGGTGGTTACTCTCGGCTACGTGAGTGTTCAAATGATACAAAGGACAGGTGCAACATCTCACCTTCAGGACAACGTCCCAGGTAAACACTTCCTATAGATGGACCCCAAACACTGTCTGGAGCCCCTCATTCCCAAAGACAAAACAACACAGTATTCAGACTGACTCCAGCTGCTATGACATGACGTCTTTCGGTCGTCGTAAGAAGATTTTAGCTTTAAATTTGACAGTTATATATAATATCTAACCCGTTCCACTAGTTTAGGTGTTTAAAGTGTCAGCAAGATTAAATAAAAAATAAAATAAAATAAAAAGGCAGATTTGAAGTTTAATTTAGAGGTGGAGCAAGGACAACGGATTATATTTATCTTTAAAATAAATTAAAAAGATAAGATAAAATCTTTTATTTGCTATTTGCACACATACATTGGGTGTGGACACACAGGAAGCTTTGTGCTGAGCTTAGCGCCAAAGCCAAAGCCAAATAAATACAAATATATATACAAATATAAAACAGCGTGCACACTGAGGTAAAGTACGTCAAGGTATTTAAATGTAAAACATGGGGTACTGTCTTTTGAGTTCTTCATTGGTCAATTATAAGCCAATTATGTGAAGATACCAGGTAGAAATATATGTATGTGACAGTTTTTTTTATTATTATTCTTTCTAATGCCGTTAATCCGTTAATTAAAAAGTAATAATTTAATTTCAGTTTTGAGGTCAGAGGTCATGTAGTTCAATTAGTCAAAGGAATCCGGCTGCTTGTGACCCACTCATGTGATGAGCCAAAATGGAAACGTTTATAATGGAAAAACTGTAAATCCTTGTTTGAAGGATAACACCTTCTAGTGTTTGGGATGTGTTTAGAAGGCAATCAAACCATAAGCATCGCTCTGAGGTAACCAGGCGGGTGTAAAGATTGTAAAAGAGACCCATAAACCATAAGCAAGTGATTTAAGGTTATAGTTAACAAACAGGGCACTGGTGTATCAGTGCATCTCGAGTGATAGAAACAGACTCGCTGATAAAAGAGGATCAAGTCTGAAGAAGCCACCTTCATCAACAAAAGGAGAAGAAAAGAAGGGGAGTTATAATGGGAAAGAAAAGGACTGGGCTGAATCAGGAGCATTTATGTTCAGCAGGGTGTGACAGGGCTTCAGGAATTAAATGCAAATATTTACTTCCAATAAAAACCGGGGTCGCTCTCCTGCAGGGACGCAGGGGTCAAGGAGACCTTGCGAGCACACGCAGCGAGCTGTCGCTGATGTCTTTGAGGCCGGCGGCTGCTCACAGATCTGGTCAGCGATGAGGGGGTGGTGGTGGTGGTGTTGCAGGGGTGGGGGATCTGCCTGAGCGTGAATAAAACATGCCGTGGCATGTTGGTAGCAACGATCGAGGAGGGCCCCTGCATTATTCATGTAGAGTAGCAGGCAAGGGGGCTGAGGAGGGGTGTTGTAAAAGAGGAAGGAGAGGAAGAGGAGGAGGTTTTTAAAAAAGTGTATGTGTGTGTGGGGGGGGGTTGGTATGGTCTGCAGGGGTATGTGAAGGTGTGAGAGTGTTGCCAGGCTCTAGAAGGTCGTCCACCCAGCCACTGGGCTCCGTCTGTAATCATCACCCTGAGGCCGCGCTCTCGCACACACTCACAGCAGTTTGTGTTTTGACACATTAGTTGAGCAAGAACATGAAGACATTTAGAAGGAAGTTAAAAGAAAAGGAGCACAAACCATATCTCATCCCACCTCATCACCAGAAGCCAACTCTCGTTTGAACAGTAAATCAATAGCTGCAGATTAAAAAGCTTCACCGGCGCTCCCGGCGTGTCAGAGAGTGATGAGGACGGGATGTCTTTAGCGTCGGTGGTGTTATCCCAACCTCAATAACCCCAGAGACGGGGGCTCTCCCATAAGAGCTGAATCAGTGTTTTCCCTGTGCGGCGGGGAAATGTGTTCCAGTCAGCAGCTCTTCTCTCCCAGTCGGGGAGAGGCCGACGCACAGAGCTGCGAGCGAAAGCTGATGCTACTGCACCACCTGCAGGCTCACCATCAGATCAAGTGTGCACAGTTACGCAGTGGGTGTGAGCAGGTCAAAAGCTGCCTTGACATTAGGAAGTTCTCTGCCAAGTTCATCTTCGCTTTGAAGAGGATTTTGGGCCAATCTGCATTTGAAATACAAAAGATGGTGTCTTCTAGCTTATGATAGAGATAAAGCCGCCTTCATTATTGATTAAATCATTAATGAAACACATTAATGACAACACAAAAAAAGCCAGTTACTCGAGAGTCTTTGAATGTTTTCAAAATGCTGGATTCGCAAAAGCAGCTCTCAAAGCTCCCCCCGACAGGAGTCTTTTTTAAGCTTGAAATGTTTCACCGTTCCCTTTCTAGTAATGTAAGATAACTCTGTAGCACAGAGGAGGCAGCGAGGAACAGCGTAACCAGTGCCAGCAGGGCTTGATTACAGTAATGTGAACGCTCAGTAGCAGCTGGAGCATCTCGGCTAAAGTCAGCAGCGCAGCGCACCGGCTGACACTCCCTTCCCTTTATACCCTTCGTAGAGTACAGCACGCACACATGCTCCCTGGTTTCTAATTCAATATAAAAACACTCCATCAGCCTTTAAAGATACTGTGGTGTGTTTTTTTTACACTAAAAAGAAGAGGGGTCTAAATGGATTAAAGAGATTATGAGTGTCATAATCGGATATAATCAGAGATATTCTCAAATCAATACATGTTTTTTTCTTTATTTTGCAGCTCCACAGGCCCGACATAGTGATATTCATTGATTTTCTTTTTTTCAAAGCACAGCAAAGCAATTTAATATCATAAATTTCATCAGAATTGATGCAAATATATAATTTATATTGATTTTGGGAGGTTATCTGCACCACAGCCTCTTCCTCCGAAGCCGCGGAGAGGACACAGCGGTGATGGCTCCATTTCGTCTGATACAACTATGACAATAAAATCAAAATCAAGTTGCTGTGTTTTTTTACATCAGTTTTGCTTGTGTGAACTGAACTCCAAAGACTCTGTTGTAATGAAACAACTCAGCAAAATGTAACAGAACATGTGAGAGGAGTAAATCCTGTGACAAATAAACCTGTTCATTTAAATGCAGGCTATCGCACATACACACACAGACACACTGCAAGGGTTTGTAAGGGAATAGTTTACAGTTTGTGGAAAATGTTGATCCGTTTTCTTGGTTAGAGTAAGATAAGAGGACTGATAGGATGTCCCAGCAAAAGTGGTTGGAGCAACACCGTTATCAGCCAAAACTGACGGTAAAAGCTTCACCGCAGATACCAGAGTCCAACTGAAGGTCCAGATGTATCTCTCTCAGGTCCTGTATGAATTCTTTGATAGATTTCTTTTCCTATTTCTTAAGAAGATGAGTGTCAGATACAGTTTTTTAGACCTGATCCTTCTTCTTTTGTCCTCCACTTGTACAGTTTTCACAAAAAAACAACAAAACAAGTTCAAGGACTGGACTGAAAATAAGTGAAAAAGCAGCCAATGTCCAAAGAAACACACTGAAAGATCTATTGCTCAGAATCACTTTTAAAAATTACAATAAAGTAATCAGTGGTTATTAAGTTTTAGATTTGGTCCATGTTGGCATGACAGCATCACATAGTTGCTGCAGATTTGTTGGTTGCACATCCATATTGAGAATCTCCTTCTCCACCACGTTCAAAAGCTCTGTTGGATTGAGATTTGGTGACTGCAGAGGCCATTTGAGTACAGTGAACTGATATGAGCTTTGCGCCATGGTGTGTTATCCAGCTGGAAGCAGCCATCAGAAGTTTGGTACACTGTGGATATAAAGGGATGGACATGATCAGCAACAGTATTCAGATAGGCTGTGGTGTTTAAACAATGCTCAGCTGGTGCTGAGGGGCCCAAAGTGGCAAAGAACTATCCCCCACACCGCTACACCACCACCTGCCTGAACTTTTGATACAGCGCAGGATGGATCCATGCTGACCCAACCATCTGAAGCTCAAAATTGAGGCTCATCAGACCAGACCATATTTTTCCAATTGTCTATTGTCCAATCTTGTGAACTGTAGCATCAGTTTCCTGTTCTTAGCTGATGGGAGCCCATCTGCTTCAAGGTTTGACCTGTTTTTTTGTTCAGAGACGCTTTTCTGCATACCCTGGTTGTAACAAGTGGTTATTTGTTGCCTTCCTATCAGCTCGAAACAGTCTTCACCTCTGACATCTGGTATCAGCAAGGCTTTCTCGCCCAGAGAACTGCCAGTTTGGATCCTCCTCTGTAAACACTCCAGATTGTGTGCGAAAATCCCAGTTTCTGAAATACTCCAACAATCATGCCAAAGTCACTTAAATCACCTTTCTTCACTATTATGATGCTCATTTTAACTTCAGTTGACCGCCTTTACCATGTCTACATGCCTAAATATTGCTGCCTTATGATTTAATGATTAGATATTTGCTTTAATTAGATGTCTTAAATGTTTTCTCTACCTCCGTGTTTTGTCATTTTTTTTTCTTCACGAAGTCACGAAGTTAGTTGCCAAAAGTGTCCAAAAGGTTATGACACGTTGCCCCAAACATTAAATATCTCCCACACATAAAACAATAACACACTAACAGTAAGATTTTAATTAAAATCCTTTAAAGGTCCTGGAAGGAAGATTTTCATGACTAGGAAAGAACAAGCTGGTTAGGTTCCTGTTTCCAGTCTAACAGGCCAAGCTAACAGGCTGCTGTCTCTAGCTTCACTAGCGTTACGAGGGTCTCCATCATTTCCACACCGTCATGTGAAATACTTGCGAGAATTTAAAAAACAACTATTTCACCATCACAAAAACTTGGTGAGACCACACAGCCGGGCTTCTCACATGAACGTGTGCTGTTCTGTCGGATATTACTCAGTGACAGGATGGCTGGAAGCACAACCTGATGGTGGAAACCGTGACCACAGTTGCATCGTCATCAGGACTCGGGGTCATGATTTATGGACCGATGGAAAGACAGAAAACGGTCGACTCCCTTCAGGACCTCCGTCGGAGGAAATTGCATTAGGCAGAGTGAATGAAAACTGCAAGTGGAAGTGAATGTGACAGTTTTGTATATACAGACAAAAAAATAAAGAAGTCCAAGGCAGGCAGCTTTGAGGCCAATCTTGGTTTTAAGTTGGAATTTATGTGTTGTGACTGGCATGTCAAAAACACCTGGAAAACTTCTCTCTCAAACCTAAACATACTTAAGGGAAGTTGATGAGTTGGAAATAATGCACTTAATGCACATAATGCCTGGATGAAACAAGAGAAAAAACACACTGACCATTATTATTCTTGTTAGTCTTTGGGTTGCCAGGTTGGAAAACTCTATTTGGTTAGTCCTTTTCTAACACAACATGGCATTTCTTTCTGACTGAAAAATCTGAATAATTAATAAGTTTACAGTTAAAGTACACTGACTCAGATGTTTTAGTCCTTTATGCTGCAGATTAAGCTGTGTTTTAGTGATTAAACAAAATAAGTAAAGCTGGAGGAGAAAAAAAGAAGAAAAGCATGGCCTTTTGTGCTCCTGTAAATACACTGTTAGCAAGTAAATCTGAGTCTCATTCACACACACACACTCATGCAAGCCCCTTTTCTCTAAGCCTATGCACTTTCAACCCAACATTCACACATTCACACTCCAATGGATGAATCGGGGTCAGCTCAGGATTCATTATCTTCAACATGTAGGAACCAGGGATTGAACCATCAACTTCCAATTAGTACATGATCTGCTCTAGCAGTGGTCCATTACAGGCTGCAGTTAAAATAAGATTTTATTGATCACGTTAATCTCACAACAAGCCCCTGTTAGCTTAGCTTGGCAGTATTATATACACTGCTCAAAAAAAATTAAAGGAACACTTTGAAAAGACATCACATCTAAACATTCATACTAGTGGCCTGCTGGAGGTCATTTTGTAGGGCTCTGTATGTACTCATCCTATTTGTCCTTGTACAAAGGAGCAGATACCGGTCGTGCTAATGGATTAAGGGCCTTCGTGTCCAGCTCTCCCAGAGTAACTGCCTGTTTCCTCAATCTTCTCCATGCTCTTAAAACTGTGCTTTTTTTGGGGGGGGTAACAATGGCACCATCCTAGAGGAATTGGACTACCTGTGCAACCTCTGTAGGGTCCAGATATGGCCACACGCTACCAGCAGGGACACTGACGCTAGCCAAATTCAAAACCAGTGAAATAAAAACAGAAAAGATGAGGACGGAAAAACTGTGAGTGGCCTCCAGCTGTAAAATCAGTCCTGTTTGGGGTAATCTCATTGTTGTTAATTTCATCAGTAATATCAAAGCAGATAAAACAGATTAACAATCCCCTTTAAATGTGCTATATGTTGTCACATTACTTAAATATGTCAAAAATTCAATTAAATCAACATTTAAGTGCTTCTTCCCCCACATCACTGCTTTAGAAACTTTTTTTTTTAGACTTATACATAAAAGTGAACATAAGCAGAAGTCCCTTCAGTTAAATATTCCCCTGTGTCTTTGCACATAACAGCTTATAAAGCATAATTCTGGGGAAAGTGAAACTTAAGTTAAATTTCTGTGGCACGCCGCAGCAACCTGGCATGCTGCAGTTTGCATGAATGGTTGGAGACCTGCTGCTGGAGGTCAGCGAGGTTTGGCATGCACCGCATCATTTCTATACATTTCTGTTTCTTAGTAAGGAAGTGACAGCCGCTGAGGGAGACTCTCACACTCCTCTGGTGTCTTTTCACACCAAGGTGTGAAGTAAAAAAAAAGTGTGAGCACGTGTAAAAAAAATTTAAACTGGACGACAGGATTACCACCACACAGGAGGGCGAGGGAGGGTATAAAAACAAAGTTCTCTCACTGCAATCCTTAACTAGATCTAATTATTAATGCAGTTAGCTATACATGCGTGAGCTCTTTGAAGCCAGACAGTAATTGTTGAGAGGTCTCAGTTCAGTGGATAGCCTAACAGACCGTCACTGCCCTCTCTGAAGTCTCATCACTGGCACGCATGAAAAAGAGAATCAGGTTATCAGCTGCTACAAGGACGTTTAGGTTTCATCACATTACGCTTCCAAGCTCTTTAAGCCAACACGGACGAGGTCTATGAAGAAGACTGCTGTAACCATCAATTAAGTGGCATCTGCGCTGACATGATAATAGATGGTTCACATGTAAAAGGTCTGACACCAAATGGCACAAGAGTGTTAGACAAACCACAAAAAATAGCTTCAGTATTCTGGAGATGTCTTTAAGTTGTTTTTTTTTTAAATCAGGCACAGTAAAGATTGAACTTTTAATTGAAACATCTGCATTTTGGATCCTCAACAACTCCACAATCCAAATCATGACAGTTTGGCTACACTCTTGCAGGCGATAGGAAGCGACCATTAGGTTAATTGGGCACACCTGGGGCCCAATAATTCCTCACACCGTCTGGATACTGAAGCTTGTTTTGCTAAAATAGAGGAGTGCTCTCCTCTCACATCATATCTTCTTATATTCTCAGTAGGGAGCTTTGGTAAGGAGACAAATAACCACATATCACACACATAATTTTCTTCTGGATTATTAAAGTATTGTGATTCTGATATCCTATGTGCTATATTAGAGAAGAATATCAAACAGAAAAGCAACTACATTGCTTCTGTGTATCTTAAATCATTTTTCTCATAACTCTCCAGCTTGAAATATGATAAGTAAATGTATTTTTGCACATTAGACCAAAGGTTTGTTTGGATTAGTTTGTGTCATTGTCGCCAAGAAATGGACATGGAAAATGTACTTTCCGTTGATTAAATGTTGAAAAAAGTGCAAATAAAGTTAACGTTTTTTTGCCGCATTGAATATTCATAATTTCGTTTTTCTGTTTGGACATGTAATTGTCACTAATATAAATTTTACCTCCACGATTCTGCTTTGAAATATTGTTAATATTAATAGAAGATTTCCGCCTTCTTCAGTTATTTAACTAAGAAACTAAAAGAAAGTTTTTATTTTTATTTTTTTTTACTGGACTCTTCTTAAAGTTGGATTGTGGGCTTTTTCTTTTATTAATATTACTCCAGATGTGGAAGATGTTTCCCTCTCTAAAACAAAAACAGGCTTCTTGGTGTAAAACGTCCACTTTCTTTGAGAGTGTTTAAGAGGAACTTGGCCTGTGCCTTCTTACTGAAGTGTAGCAATACTTTCACTGACTCTTAGTTCCTGATAAAGCGTTGAAGCTTTGCCCAAGCAAATAGTCCTATCTGCTCAACGGACCGAGATTACGGCACCCTTGGTTCAGTCTGGCTGGCATGAAACGTGATCCTCAATGAGCCGTTAATGTTTTGACACGACTGATTAACTAAGACTCCCCCGAATAAAGCAACGTACAGGAGGAAGTGGGATTTTTGAGCGGGGCGGGAGGGGGGGTCTCTCTGCATCTGTGAGTGTGTTTGTGTGTGAAAGGGGTGGTTGTGAGGGTGGCAGGGTGGTCTCAGAGGATAGCCGTTGTCTTTCTGAGAAAAGTGAACTTGTCTCACCCAAGAGACAGATGAGCAATGTGTTAGGGCCTTGTGGTTTATGGACAGAGCACGGCTCTCAGGCTGCTGGGGTTTTCACTGGAATAAAAGAAGAAACTCTTTACTCGGAAACAAACTGACAGTTGTGCCAGCTCTCTGTGACACACGGGAGTGGAAATGTCAAACTGTAGAGCATCTCTTACACGTGTCTTCAGAAAAAAAAGATTATAATGTGAGCAGAAAGGAGGAAAGGAGGCAGTTTTGCCCTCCACGAAGCCCAAAAGTCGAGTGTTTTGTAATAAAGCGAATCTCCTTTTGACTTTTCTCTAAAACGCCAAACCGCATGGTGAAATGTTCTCTGTGAGGTGTGACCAACAACATAATTCACTTCCTCTGGTCGCCGCTGTATAGCTCCATGTTCCCCTGCGAGGGGGCCAAGTGTTAGCTCATCTTCCGAGGCCTACTGTGTAAAGAACACAAAGTTTTCACCCTCGGGC
>VOQK01041967.1:38953-52128 GCA_015052645.1 Benitochromis conjunctus | reverse complement strand
TCACCCTCGGGCGTTTATGGGAAACCTCACGGGATCACTGAGGAAGAAAGGCCGCCCGTGTTTGAGACAGAAGACATAAAGGATGAAATCCAGCAGGTAACATCCCAAGCAAACACAAATGAGGGGATACAGTGGGGGAAATGATGATTTGATCCCCTGCTGAATTTGTAAATTTGCTTATTTTGCTGAAGCCCGGCCTTCAACAAACTCCTTCCGTGTAGTTTTGGGCTGATCCGCCATCTTTCTCCCTTTCTGAATAACCGCACCAGCCGTTGTCACCTTCCCACCAAACGTCATGCTGATAGCCTTGCAGCCCACTCCAGAGGGGATCAAAGCATTATTCCTTCTACTGTATCTGTTTGCTTGTGAGTGAGTTTTACTTTTGATTTGTTCTTCAACTGCTTGCATAAAAGGAAAAATAACTGCCCCGTATCATTAAACTAACATCTTCTAACAAAAGCTAAACACATCTGCATGGAAACAGCGCGTGAGGCTTTTCAAATTCCCGGCTGAGCAAGTGCAGAGGAAATTTTTTTTTTTTAACCTAGTATGTGTGCACGATTTTTGCAGAAATGCAGGTGCAGAGAGGCAAAAGGTGCATAACACAACAGCTCAGAAATGCACCTACAGTGATCAGAAGTGCAGCATATTTCGTTTCTGGCAGGCTGCCGCTTGTTGTCTGCAACTGAACACACAAAAAAAACCAACACTTCTTGGCACAGAATTTTTTTCCTTTCTTGTTTTCCAAGGGGAAAAATACAGAAAATATAATACATTTTATTTTAAGAAGAATAAGCTGTCAGGCTACATCTTAGTTATTGCCACAGAAACAATCCCACCGTGGTCGTGAATGAGTGTGGAGATTTTTATCATGAGGAATTCCTGCTGAACGAGCAGGACTCAAACAAATCCAGTCGGTCACGTCAAGAAAGGCATTTTGAAGGCTATAAATTTCAAGGACAAAGGAGCAGCAATCCAAACATTCGAGGCCAAGATCCCCGTCAGGAAATATGTGTGATGTGATATAATATTTGCCTGACAAATACTTTAAAATTTAATGTGGCAACACTTGACCTTCAAACAGCTTCGGGATTATCTCTTTTTTTCCCCCTATGTGAGCCTCAAATCATCCACAGCATCTAACAGTGCACACAGAGGTAACTCGTCAAGTATGAATAGTGTGCAAATTAAATAAATTTAGCACTGTTCAAAAAAAATTCAAAGTGCTTCACAGAGTTTAATCCTATAATAAAACATTTCTAGACTGCAGCGAAGCAAATAGAAATCACCCACGAACATAATAATGAAATACAGGGTATGACAATAACATAAAACAACAACTATAAACAGGTAATAACCAGATGGATGACATTTGCTGGTGATAAAGCTGAGTGCTAACATAAAAGCTACTGTGCAAAAGTCTTGAGCCAGTCTGTGAGCCACCTTAAATGTCTTGTCATTTTTTAAGGTGGTTTCGTGGTAATCTGTGGAGTTTGGAAAGAAAAGCAGCTGAACTTCTTTAAGTTTCTTGAAGATGTTTCACCGTTCATCCGAGAAGCTTCTTCAGTTTGAAGAAGCCATTCTTAAGGAAAGGAAACAGGGAGAAAAGGAAAATCTGTGAAAACAGGCCTTATGGAGTGATGAACTCAAACTGTCTTACATTATTGACGGTACATACAGAGGTCACGAGAGACGTACAACAGTGAGAGTCTACAGCCGTCTGTAAAACACGGTGGAAGTACAATAAAACTTGCAATAACATATGAAAAGCATCTGATTGGCAGTGGTTTCATTTTTCAGCGTGCCAATGATCCCAAACACACTGACAATGCAGTAAAAGCATACCTGGATAGAAAAACACACAATGTAAAACTATCAGGCATGGATTGGCCGCCCCAGAGCCCAGACGTCAACGTTATTGAAACAGTGTGTCATCATCTCGACAGAGAATAGAACAAAATGCAGCGAACGTCCGAAGAAGAGCTTTGAATGTCCTTCAGGAAGCCTGGAAAACTATTCCTGAGGTTCTCCTGACATTTTACAACACATTTTATGCCTCTTAATATATTTTAAACTTAATCTGAATTATCAAACTTCTCCAGGTCACCTGATGGGTAATTTTTGTGACTAAACATTGTACATGTTTTATTTTGCATTATTATAAAATAAAGTTGTACAATTCAGAAGTTGTCTCCAGCTACTGTTTGCCATGTTACTTTTTTTTTTATTAAGATGTGTTTAAAAATATATTGTTCCACCACTGAAAAATCACTTTTTTTTCCAATCCATAATTTAAAAATTTCAGGCTAATAATTTAAACGTTGAGAAATAACTTCAGCAGAAAGAAAAAAGAAATGTGGCGTTAATAAGTAGAAATTTTGCAATAATGACACACAAATTATTTGCAAAAAATTGGCAACGGTGTAGCTCAGGAGGTAGAACAGATCATCTACTACAAACCCAAATCAGAAAAAGTGGGGACAGTACGGAAAACACAAATAAGGAGCAATTTAGGGGTAGTAATCAGGTAAATTGGTTAAATATTGATGTGATTTGAAACAGGTGATGTCAACAGGTGATTGTAATTTTTGGTACAAAAGCATCATCCAAGAAAGGTCTAGTCCTTTAGGAGCAAAGATGGGCAGAGGATCGCCAGTTTGCCAACAAATACGTGAGGAAATTATTAAAAAACAATGTGTAAAAACAATGTTCCTCAAAGAAAGATAAGAAGAGATTTGGATATTTCACCTTCAACAGTGCATAACATAATTAAAAGGTTCAAGAAATCTGGAGGAATTTCAGTGCGTAAAGGACAAGGGTGCAAACCTAAGCTGAACAAGCGTGATGTGCGATCCCTCAGACGGCACTGCATCAAGAATCGTCATTCGTCTATAAGCGATATCACCACATGGGCTCAGGACTACTTTGGCAAACCTTTGTCAAGTACCACAGTACGTAGTTACCTTCATAAATGCCAGTTAAAACTGTATTGTGCCAAAAGGAAGCACTATGTTAACTGTGTCCAGGAGCGCCGTCGACTTCTCTGGGCTCAGAGGCATCTGGGATAGACGATCACACGGTGGAAACTTGTACTGTGGTCAGATGAATCAGTAGTCAAGTATTTTTGGGAGAAATAGACGCCGTGTGCTCCAGACTAAGGAAGAAAAGGATTATCCAGACTGTTACCAGCAACATGTCCAAAAGCTGTCATGGTACAGGGTTGTGCCAGTGTCCTTGGCAAAGGTAACTTGCACTCTGTGACGACACCATTAATGCTGAAAAGTACATAGAGATTTTGGAGCACAATGTGCTGCCTTCAAGAAGACATCTTTTCCAGGGACACCCATGCATATTTCAATAAGACAATGCAAAACCACATTCTGCACACATTACAAAGTCTTAGCTGCGGAGGAAGAGGGTACGGGTACTAGCCTGCCTGGAGTCCCGAGCTGTCTCCAAAAGAGAACGAAGACCCCGTACTGTTGCCCACCTTAAGACTTCAGAAAGACTGTGACAAAATTACTCCTGAAACACTTCATCACTTGATGTCTTCAGTCCCTAAACGTATTTTAAGTGTTGTGAAAAGGAATGGAAACATTTCAAAGTGGTAAATGTTTTACTGTTCCAACTTTTTTTGAAATGTGTTGCAAGAACCAAAATTGGAGTACGTGTTTATTTTGAAAAAACAAACAATAAAATTCATGAGGAACACATTAAAAAATGTTCTGTGTAATACAGGTCAAAGATAATTTCATAAAGTACTGTTTTCACTTTGATTTTAACTTAACATACCGTCCTAACTTTTTCTGATTTGGGGTTGTATTTGGAGGGTCGGTGGTTCAATCTTTGGCTGTTCCAGTTTGCGTGCCAAGATACCGAATTCCAAGATGCTCTATGATGCATCCATCAGAGTGTGAATGTTAGAAAGGGTGAATGAGGCAAGTTGTATAGAGTGCTTCCAGTAGAGTAGAAAAGCGCTATATAAGAACCATTTAGGACTTTATGTATGGCTCTATTTTTAGTCAGCTTCAGTGACTCTGAACTACCCTGGAAGAGATCATTTTGCTTAGTTTTCCTATAACACACCAGCACCAATCACAGCAAGTGCAAAAGCATTCAGAGCTGACCAAAGCACAAAATGTACCTCACAGATTTACTGCACATTTATATGATGGAGGAGCGTGTTGAATCAAACCCTTCACCGAGCAAGACAAAGGGCTGCCACACCTGATGCGTGGCCTTTTGTTACCTAAGCACCACCCACTATTCTCAGTACTGCTGATTCTCCTTGGGATCCCGGGGTTTCCAATCAGCTACATGTAGAAAACAGTTTAACATATGAAGCTCAGATTTCAAAGAGATCATTTTAATGGTCAAATAAAACCATTTTCAGGCAGATCAAAGGTAGGTGAGAAGAAAGTTCTCATAATTTGATGATATAGATGGAATCTGCACTCTAGTTTTAGTGGGTGAGATTCTGTATGTTGCACTAATTAGCTGATATCTGTGTTTGCAGCATTTAATCTGCATGGAGGGCATTTTCCCAAGCTTGCTGCTCTTATCTGATAGCATAGACATGGTCTCTCCCTTCTTTTATTAAGTCTGTGGCACTAGTGACAGGACAGGGATGCTGTGGGTGGAATCAGCTACTTGCCAATATTCACACATGAGCTGATCCTATAGCTTCAAACATCAATCTGTAATAATATTGGAAGGTTTAATACACTTTAAAAACTTCATTAATTCAATCTTTTTCTCTTTTTTTGGACTTCCACGCCTCCACTGCTTCGTTACAATCGTTCTCAGGTGAGAGGAAAGGTTGACTTTGGTATTAGATTGAATACAGCTCAGAAAGGCTTCATTCATGTGGACAGCAGAGCTGCCGTCTCCGCCTGCAGCCCTGATGATGCAGTGAAAGCTTCTGCGTGCAGGGTCACGGTGGGTGGGAAACAAGGTCACCGCGCCCCACTGAGAAGGAGTCACGGTGACAAAAAGGCAGCTATTCTGTGCGCGTTGCATGCCCTGCAAACATGTTTGAGCTGCATTTATTCATTTAAAAAATGCAACAGAAACTATGCACCCCCACCCCCGCCCCGCTTTTCTACAACTCTCCCTCAAGGATTTTAAACCCACCCCAGATTAAACCGCTCTGCTTGCCTCCCATCTCCTCCTTAACTCCCTCTCGTTCCCTTTTTTTTCCCCGGTCTGTCAGTGCAGCGATGCTGCAGAGGACACACCCATCCACGCTCTGCTGTCTGTCTGCCTTTGACCCTGAGAAGTTTTGCTGCAGTGGCCACACGAGAGTGGCCCCCTTTCTTTCGCTCCCCCTCTCTGTGTGTCACGACTGAAAAGAGGAGGAAAAATAAAACGGTTAGGGAAGTGAGAATGAACTGAAAGGATCTTTCTTTTTTTACCGGAACAGGAGGAAACCTTTAGTGTGGAGGAAAGGAATAATGGATCCTGAAAAGATTTTTTTTCTTTTTTAGATAAAGACAGATGACCACTTGTCACTGACATCATGCAATTATGTTTCTTAGTGAGCCATTAAGTATAGCAGACTTTGAGTGGCCCTAAAAGGCGGAAAGAGGACAAATGAAAAACCTCATTTAACAAAGGTGTCACTGGGGAAAATGGATGCTTTTCATTAGCAGACAAACAAAACAGTACTTTTTGTCTTGTTACTTTTATTTTCAGACTCATTGCATAGGAGAGAGGAGAGGATTATTCTATTGCTTGTTTATGTGTACACTAAATATGACTCTACAGACTACAGCCGTTTAGTTTAGCTTGGCATGAAGGTGGAAACTGCACAACAGCAGGTCTATTTGCATCTCTAGTGCTCGGTAATTAACACTCTGTACAGATGTAGTTTACGTGCACTCATCGTGGGCACGAATGTCATGGTAATTTGGGGATTTTAATGATTTTTTTTCTTTTCAGGGTGGATTGGTTATGCAGCATACATGTTTAAAGTCTTTAAAAATTGGGTCTGTATGTTTTGATTTACAGGCTCAAATATGTACATACGCCTCCACTGATATTTCGTTAAATGTCTCTTAGCAAGTTGTACCTTTTGGGTAGCCATCAACAATTCTGGCTCGATTTTTGACCGCTGTTCTTGGCAGAATTGGTCAAATTCAGACCTAGCTTTTAAAAATAGTCCACAAATTTTCAATATTGTTTAGTTTGGGGCTTTATGAAGATTTTTCCAGAAGCTTAATGTTATAATAATGCTTGTTATATCCATCCCAAACCAGATCCAACTGTGTCTAAGTTTCAAGTTGAAGAATTTGGAGGTAGTCCTCCTTTTTCATTATTCTATCCACTTTGTAGCAGTGCCGCTGGCACCAAAACAGCCCCAGAGCATGATGCTACCACCACCATGCCTGACAGTTGGTACAGTCTTCTTGGGTTTGAAAGCTGAATTGTTTGAAGTGATGATCTTGGAATCTGTAGTTGTTCAGAAATGGGTCTAAAAGACCTTCAGTTTTCCTCTTCACTGAACTTTCCTGTTTTTCAGAGTATTGGTCAGTTCAACGATTGCTGTCAAACAAATCCTCTTTATGCTGCCAAAGAGAAACTACCAGCTGTAGTAAATCATGAGCTCTAAGCAGAAGTTGATGGGCCTTGGCCTTGTCAAATTAAAAGACATTGTAGAACCTTCAGCACAACTTACTAAAAGTTGTGCTTACTAAAACTTACTTTTGAGTGTATGTATATATTTGAGCCTGAATGTACACTTTTAACCCTGTGTGGATTAGAGAATATCTAAAATAGATTAAAAGTTGTGCACCCAGTCCTTGTTTTTAAAGGAAAAAGGAACCATTTAAAGCCAAAAATCACTGAAAACATTTATGCCCATGATGAGTGATGAGACCAGAACTGTAAAGTGTAAATGTAGACAAATCAGGAAAAGAAAGCAGGGCAAACGACAAACAGGAAGTGGATAGAACCCAGGCCTCTGCAGTCGCTTACTGGAAAATGTGTTGCCTGCTCAACATCGTACCAGTTCTTAATGTTTTTTACTTCTATCAGACATCCGCCGGTCTGAAGAGGACAGACAATAACCATGGGCAGAAAGAGGAAAATCAATGAATGTGGCAAGGAACTGAACTGTGGACATTGTGGATACATTGGGGCACTATTATTAAACCCCACACAAGACTCCAAATCTGCTGTGGCTCCCAAATCGATAGCTCAAAAAGCCCATTTGAAGTGGGCTCCCTTCAACCTGCTGCAGTTTAATAATGCAAAAACAACTACATGCAAAACCCAACACAAGATTCTTGTCTAAACTGAATCAGGTAAAACAAACTAAAAATAGTGTTTGGTGCTGTTGGAGGAGAGTGCAACATCTCCCTCTTTGGCTTTATACATGTGCAGGTTAGCCTAACACATTAAATGAACCTTAAAGAGTGGGCCTCCAGGCTCACTATGTGTCAGAGACTAACTGGTGAACACAGTGCAACATTTAGCAGCTAAAGAGGAGAATACATCCCTGAACAGATGAAGACCAAAAACAGAGCTATAAAAGACTCCCATTCATTGGGTGGCCCAAAATTTGTCGCCTTGTTCCACCTGCTGACAGGTTAAACTGCCAACAGGTTCCCGTAATCAGCCGTTACATCCACAGTCCACTCATTGTTTTTTCTGTCATCCTTATAAACCTGTCCTGTCATTCATCCTTAGTGCTGAATGGCCGAGGAGGTCAGAATCAGTGGAGCATGGGGTTGCGATCCATCTACTTCGCCTCCATCAACATCAGCGTTGATCCTCAGGTGCTTTTGCAGTTTATTGTTTCATCGCTTTAGCGACTGTTAAAAGCCAATTTCCCGGGCAGGGGACAGTGTCACAAATGTGAAGTATCACACTGAAGGATGCTC
This sequence comes from Benitochromis conjunctus, assembly GCA_015052645.1. Lineage (NCBI taxonomy): Eukaryota > Metazoa > Chordata > Actinopteri > Cichliformes > Cichlidae > Benitochromis > Benitochromis conjunctus. Next base: position 44,245 of record VOQK01041967.1, on the reverse strand, counting down.
ATATTAAACAAGGTCAAAGTACCACAGAAGCCAGAAGCTCAGGCTCCAGACTTTTTCTATTGTTGACTCTGAATGATGTCAGCAAGAGTGGATATTCCTAATATGGTCATCTCAGGCTGCGAGCAAAGAAGCTCCACCCTCCTTCTTCTATAGACACAGCAAATTAAAAGAAAGCTAACTTAAAAGGAGGCAGAGGGGAGTGAAAATGTCCACTTTCAGACAGACTGAACTGAGGGACTCCCATCAAGACCCACTATCAGATAAATAAATAAAATCATGCTTAAATTACACTCAAAATACAGGGAAAAAAAGATATTTCTGGGATGTAATTATCAATGCATTAATGTGTGCATTATGTCAATCCTGCAGTGAAGGTGGATTTCCCTTAATCCATTTTATTAATATCCTGCTGTGCATTTTAGGAATCATTAACATCTTATTTTTGAATAATATCATCCAATAAATGCAGAGAAGAAATGAAAAGTACACTTCAAAAGCAAAAATGAGTGCAGTGCAGCAGCAGGCTCCACTGGTTTGTTATTTGTTACTACCATTACTTAACATCCACCCTGAGAGCGGTGTTAACCTTCACGTGAAGGTGAACAGACATAATTTGGCAATTATATTAAGAGGATTGCTTTGAAGTGTTAAAGTTGCTTATTTAAGCTTTTAAGTTAAAAAAAACAAAAAATGCATGTGTCACCGAGTTGTCAATCTTTCCCCTCGGCCGCCCGGAGACAGCGAGAAGAGATCAAACCTGACGAGGCGGAGTCGTAGAAAACAAGAGTTCTCCTTTTAATTTCTCCAGCCACAACATACTGTCCACGTACAGTACACACTCCCAGTTTTAATTTGATTTTGAACATATCACAGTTTAAAGTTTTCAACTGAAAAATACAACACAACTAAAGAAAAAAAAAAAGACATACCCACAAATGAAAACCTATAAAAAATATAAAAACAGTACTCTTAATCTCAATTCAACAAGTACCATTTCAATAACAAAACATTTAATAATGAAAGCACAAAAGAGCAGACAAATTAACAGGAACCATCACTTTTTTGTTGCTTTTTTTGAAACTTTAAATACAAGGAAAAGACTATTTTGTTTCGTAATCATGCAGAAGATGGAATTAAATAACAAATCAACCAAAAATAATATATACGTCTCTATATATCTCTCTGTATTAAATTTTCAAGTCAGAACTCCCGTCCCCTTACACAGGGGAAAAAAGAAAAGAAAAGACATGTTTAAAATAAAAACCAGAGCATCCACAATGCTTTCATTAGCTGCCATAGCGGCATGGGCTTTTATCGAAAACATTACATCTCAGCGACATCTTTTTGGCACCGAAAAAGACGTTTATAATGGCAGTAGCACTTTGCAGTATAAAAGAGGGCGGAGCAGTAGCTCTTTTCCATTTAAAAAAAGCAAACAAAGGGAAAAAAAACATTCTGTGCAGCGACATCAGTCGAGAGAGCGGCGTCTCCCTTCAGCAGTCCTAGCAGCTCAGTCCTACTGCAGCATGCTCTTGATAGTCTTGTTGGTTGATTCATCGTTTAAATGCTTGGTTGTGTACCTGCAGGCGAGAGAGAGAAAAAGGAAATGTGCACTTCAGTAGAAGAACAAAGAGTGAAAATACTGAAGTATTGCGAACAAAATATGCTCGAGCTCTCAAAGTGAAAGTCCTCGTTTAGCTTAAAAAAACGTCCTCTTCAACTGAGTAAATGTTAGTACTGAAACATTTCTTTTCATCCGCTATGGTTCCTGATCTGGTGTCAATCTCCTCCAAACTGTTACAGCAGAAGGCAGCTTTCTCTTCCTCTAACCTTTCGATCCGACTTAAGCCTTTTCGGATTATATTTAAAGTTTTAAACTGTTACTAAAAACAAAACGTCTGATAGGAAATCACACTTGTGATGTACATAATGCTCTGGTTTCTGCTTCTTGAGTTCTAACATGTTCAAGGTTTTTTTCTACAAAAAATGTGTTTGATGCAGTTTTTTTTCATAGACTCAGGGGTGCTTGATGAACATCTCTAAACTGCACACATTTTCCGCTATCTATACAAAAACAGAACTACTGCTCTGCCAGGAGCTCTTATTACAAAGTAAGGAGTTATTGTTTCTGCAGTATTTGTACCTTTAAAAGATTCACGCTCTTTAAATCTGAAGGCTGTGTTTTCAAGCAAAGCTTAATTTGATTCGGAACGAGTCGACACTTTTACCAAAAGGAAGCATTTGAACGTCTTATCGATCAAAAGAAGCGCTCCGAGGCCGCGTACCAACGCCAAAGCTGTGGATTCCCACCACGCGATGCATTAATTGAAATCCTGCCTCAGTTTGTGATATTTTCTCGAACACCAATTCCTCCTAATTTTTCTCATTATCATCATCTTCCTTTAAAAGACTCCCAAAAGTGTTGTGTCTGCAGCTCACCTGGGAGAGCATGCGCCCCGTATACTGAACACCTGCTCCGAGGCCATATTTTTAAAAACGCTACAATTAAATAAAAAAAGAAGAATCATCCACATCTGGATCAATTCCAAGTTGGGCCACGCTGGTGGTAAAATCTTCATGTAAATCTGCCCGCAAGATTGTGAGAACTCCTACTAACAACATGACACACCAGCCCGATCTGCAGTTTAAATATTGATGAACATAACAGGAAGCTGCAGTCCTGCTTTGATGCGGCTGCTGATGAATCTGAAACATGGCAAAGAGCCCCAATGTTTGTATTACTGTATTTATTTATTATACATCGATAGCAAAAAAGGAAAGTACACCCTCTGTCAATTCTAAGGTTTGATATATTAAAGTTATCTAGTCATTATCAGGTCTTAAAATGAGGTAAATACAGCCTGAGATTAAGGCCTGAGGTGAATTAACTAGCATGTCCACTCCTGGGAAGATTGACATTTCACATATTTGAATGCTTCAGACCAGCAAACTGTCAAAACCTCTGGTTTTATAGAGCTGCTCACACTTGCTGATGATCGTTAGTCAAGCGCATTTGATTAGCAGCAGCTGGCTGCTACTTACCCTAATTCCTGTGGAAGCAGTAAGGATGTACTGACTGCAAATAACAACAGTGTAATGTGTCATCTGTTGTTGTTCAGCTGAGGTATATGTAAGCATATCTTAGAAATGAAAGCGTGTGTACTTTCCTTTTACCTTGGCTGTGTTGCATGTTTTGATAAAAACAAAACTCTAAATCAGAAAACCTTCCAGTAAATGTCGGATAAATAGTGCAGTAAAAACTGCAGTATTCCCCTCTGAGCTGTAGAGGTACTCGAGTTAACTTGAACTTTGACTTGTACTTCATTACTGTCCACTGAATGTCTAACATACAGTATCATGGTCCGTCACATCAGTGTGGCAATCACTGAGAGAAACTCTGTCAGCTTTCGCATGAAAATAACCTCGTGTGGCCCGGTAGAGCCAGCCCGCCTCGGGCTCCCCACACCCACACCCACACACACACACACACACACACACACACACACACACACACACAGATGTGAGGTCGACTCAAAGCGGCCCTGTCAGCAGCTGCGAGGGTGAGGTGAGGTGGCTGAAATTTGGGAGGCCGAGAGGGGACGTGGTGTCACATGTAATCGGCATTTGTGGAGAGGCTTCGACACCCAACCCGGATCAGGCTCACAGCTGACCGAATCCCCCGCTGGACAGCGTGGAGGATGAGTCACTGCGCTGAAGGGGAGGAGGTCTGTCTGCTGCTTGTGAACAGGAACCAACTCATCCAACTCACAGCGTGAGCAGCCTGCTCCTGTTCAGTTTAAAAGCCTGCTCACGGGCTGCAATCACATTTCACGCTGGGCGTCTGGGATTTTTTCTTTTTTTAATAATCTGAACAAGAGCTGACCTGAGAGCGTTGAGAAGGCCTTCTACGCTGTTTGGCGGCTGATCTTTGAGGACTTTGATGCAGCCTTTCATCTGTGGAGCAGAAAGAGACCGTTAGCTGTAGAAGAAGCTGCGAGCAAGAAGTTTGGCGTGAACGTGTCTGCACTCACGTCGATTTTGGACGACTTGGCGAACGCTCCTACGGGATGGACGTAGTCGTACAAGATGATCACCCCGACCATCACCCTGAGGCAGAAGGACACCGTGTCCTCGCTTGTGAAGCGGCTGCGATACTCCCTGACAGCAGGAGGGAGAAGAGGAGGTATTAGACGCAAAGTCGAGAATGGCATATTTAACACGTGCAGGAGGTCACTCACGGTGTTTCCAACATGACTTTGCACACACTCGCCATTGTGCTTAAGCAGTCCGTCGTGTTCTCAATGGGCAGGTTCTTGTTCTGTAAGGAGGGAGAAAGGACTGAGTTGATGCCCCCCCACACACTCACACACTAAACAAAATGAAGTATCCGATTTAAAAAAAAAACAACAAAATAACGTCTCACCTCAGATACAAACTTCGTTGTGCCGTCACTTAACGTCTTCAGCATGGGCGTGGCATCGGCATAGAAGAGAGATATCCGATTGGCCAATTCATTGTTGACTTCATTCTCACCCTCTGCCTGCAAATCAGATTTAAAAAAAAAAATTTTAAACAGTTTGAATCCATGGACTGCATGTTTAGTGTTCTAGATCTCTGATCTTAAAATAATCAAACTCACATCCAGGCAAACTGGATTATCTGTGTTATTACAAGAGCTGCCAGCTGAAGCTACTTTACGAGGAGACTGAGAAAAGAAAGTGACCACGAAGGTGGCCATGTAGCTGACACACTTACAGGAACATTAAAGCCACTTCACGCTCTACACTGGTAATTTTATTTAAAAAAACCTCTGAATGAAAAGGTGTAAGAGAACATCAGGACCTATTAGAAGTTTTATTTGGCGCAAAGCAGCTTTAACAGATTGTTTGTGCAGATGAAAAGCTGCTTCGTTAAATAAAACACCGACAGGAAAACACTGATATAAACCCTGTGACACAGCCCTCCTGCTCCTCCCTCCCCCGGTTTCCCAGCTGACTGCCGCTTTGCCGTTTCAGATGAGACGCTGAAAACACCTGGCGGACAACAAAAGAATAAGGCGTCTCTTTTACAGCTTGTTCTAAATTTGTCTGTGTATTTAAATAACAACAACACTTCCTTCATGAGAACACTGACAGAATATGAATAATCGCCCCAAACTTTCAAACCACTTCGGGTTTTTTTAAACAAACGATGATGACACATGAGCTCAAAGACTGTTTGAGCCGGGACAGTTGTGTTTCATCTCGAATGTCTGAATGATTCAGTCGTCTGTGCACAGACTAAACCGTGCGC
>VOQK01041964.1:6006-21332 GCA_015052645.1 Benitochromis conjunctus | reverse complement strand
AACTTTAACCAGACAGAAAAAAAAAAATTTGACAGAAAAGAAAAATGTATGCTGCTGGATAAGCAAGTCACAAATTAAGTGGGTTGTCACTGAACAACAAGCCATTTTCCAAGTAAGAGTGGTAAAACGTAGCTGTAAATACACTGAATGACACCCCTTTCTTTTTTAAAGAACTTTCCATAGCCAACTGGGAAGGGTGTGTAAACAAGGGGTTTACAAATCTTTAGTTCAGAAGAATTATTAGGTATAAAAATCAAAGTGAAAAAAGAAACTTTCAATGACAGAAGAAAAAAAAAAAAAAACCTCACAAATACCTTTGAGTAAGCTCAGCTTTACAAACAATGATGAATCATGCCAAATTTACAGAATTTGTTTAGGTAGAGTGAAATTAGACATTTAAAATATGTTAGACCAAGTTCCAATAACCTTTCAGTCTGCATTCAGTGGCAATAGTTGAGTCCACTTCAATCTGAGACTCTTCCTGATGTCCTCAGCATAGAATCAATCATTTGAGATCTGGAAGGAAAGACAGAACGGAGTTAGCTAGAGCCAAACCAGAGGTTACATCAACTCCTGCAGCTGACCTGGATTATAACATGTACTTCTGTACTGATCTTTCTCCTGACACATCAAAGTGGCTCTATGGACATTACTTTCTCTTAATAAACCAAACATTTCTATTTATTGTCACATTAGTTAAAAAAAACAAAACAAAAACAAACAAAGAGACAAACAAAAACAAAACACCTTTCTTGACCCCCCCACTCTCCCCAAAACTAGCTCTAACAAGTCTCTTACACTCGGGCATATTTGAAAAACAAACCTCGGGGTCCGTTCCCTTTGTGAGAGGCGGAGGAAACCACAGTGCTCAGTGCATCTGCCTGTGGTCCCCGTGAACGTACCTCACCACACCACCTCATACACCAACTGACAGCCCGAACCACCGCCATGACGACCTGCTCCATAGCAACCACCGTTGCCTTGTTGACCTGCTCCTTAGTAACTGCCATCGCTCTCAGCAACAGGCAGGTCACATGGGCGGGTCACACACTAACTGCTCTCACACTGCAACACCCCCATCTCCTCCTCCTCCCTTTGCAAACAGGACTCCGCAGCTTGGAGGAAAGAATTCCACATTTAGGTGAACGTTTTGAGTGAAGCACCCCCCCACGACCCAACCACCCACTCCCTCCCATACATACTCAACAAATATCCCAATCTCCCATTGCCTGTGCATGCTTTAGATTGGCTGAACATGCAAGCAAAGTAAAGCACACACAGGACTAGGACTGTTGGCTACAACAGTCCAACTCTTATTTAAATAATACAAATATCAGGGATTCTGCAGACTTTGTTTCCTGTATGTAAATGGCCATAATGTCAAAGACTGCAGAACCCAACCCCAACTGGTGGCTGATTACCACCCTAGTTAATATAATTAAAACTAATAATATGAGCCACCCTTTCCCCTTTATACCGTCATGTTGCATCCACATTTGGGTTAAGACTCTGCTCCGGTGTCCTCTGGGGATTTAGGTCTACTCTTGGATTTGGACCTGGACCTGGACTTCGACTTGGACCTGGACCCTCGATTGGAAGCTGGGGTTCGACTCCTCGACTTGGACCTGGAGCGGGACCGAGATCTGGAGGGCGACTTCGACTTGCTCCGCCGGGGGGTTCTGGATTTGGACTTAGACTTGGACCTGGACCTTGACCTGGAGTAGGAACGGGACCTGGAGCGGCTGTAGTGGTGGCGGCTCCTGGATCTTGAGCGGCTTCTGCTCCTGGACCGGCTGTGGCTACGTCTTCGACGGCGAGGACTGGTTGAACGGCTGCAGATAAAGAGAGACAAAAGCAATATTACAATTTAGTCAGCAACAGTCATCAACAGCTTTATTTAAATAGGAAAATATAAAATTAAAATTTTCTGTTTTCATGCACGACTAAGCAATATCTTCAAGTTATCAACGACTGGTTAAGTCAAATGGTGCGTTTGTAAATGTACTTGAGCTTTAGCCACTATGTCAGTGATGATTACTAACCTGGAAGAATGCTAACTACTTTCGTTTAGGCCACCATGTGGCTTTGTAAACAGCAAGGCTGGCCTTGCTGTTTGTAAACAGCCGCCTGCGCTAACCTAAAGGCCTAAATTACCTCCTGCTCCTGCGTCCGTATCCGTATCTCCGTGGCGGAGGGCCTCTACGGCTGTACATGGAGTCTGGCGGCCTTCCATATCGAGCCATCTGAACCCGAAGCTCCCGTCCGTCGAGCAGCGCACCGTCCATGGCGTCCATTGCGTCTTCGGCGTCGCGCTTGTCGAGGAACCGCACGAAAGCGAAGCCTCGGCTCTCCTTGGTGTACCTGTCCCGTGGGATATACACATCTCCCACACGGCCGTACTTCTCAAAAACCCGGCGCAGAGTCTCCGGCGAAGTTCGGTAAGTCAGGTTGTCCACCTTTAGGGAGGTCATCCCCTCAACGTCTGGCGGCGGCCTTCCGTAGCTCATTTTCCCCTTCTCCAGACAACTAAGAAGGCCAATTAGGACAATAATCTTTAGACCCTAGCGTGGTATTAATCCACAGCCGTGCGTGTTAAACCTGTAGCCGATAAATTGAATTCAAAATCTCGCTGTTTCTCTGATAGTATCACTCTGCCTGTTTCTTTCACCGCGCTGTTTTTCACGTGAAATGGCGGCAACGAAGCTTCCTTTTCCCATTTCTTTGCGCCCGTGTTGGCTTCCTCTGATTGGCTGTCCCGAGAGTCCGCCTCTTTCACTTTAACGCTACACTGCCCCCTGTGGACAGGAGGTTACTTGTAACGGCGACTGCAGACCGTTATTTCTGTCTTTGTTCCATGAGTTTGGTTAAAACGCTCCAGTTCGCCGTTTGTGAAAAGTTAACGGCTGTTTTTCTTTTTAGCACGTAGACGCCACACACTGTTGCTTTTACCACCGGATCCATGTCAGCTTGATTTACGTGAGCTCTCTGAGCTTTTTTGTCGTACATTATTCAGCTTTCACTCGCTTTCCCGCACAAGTCTAACAAGTAACGCTATTTTCGGCTCGGCGTGTATCCCACAGCGCCGTCCCCTCTGCACTGCAGTCAGCGCTACTTGCACATTTGGCGTAGGAAGGTCACGTTATAAAGCGGCTCGTCACTAGCGGCTGCTGGAGAGGAGAGAGGGGGACTGCGCAAAAACCACGGTCCGGATTTGTGTCTGGCTGACGTCATGGGGAGCCACAGAGCTCTCTGACAGGATCCAGCACCGACGAGCACCCGGTAGGGGGGGAATACACGATCAACATCCAGCAGGACCGGGAGACGAGCACCTCGCCGTTTTGTGTCACATACGAGCCCGTAAAGTGAAGCGAGGAGCGGGGATCTCGCTTCGGTAACGACTGCGGCGCACCACGAAAGCGCTTCCCCGCAGTTAAAGGGACTACCACAGCTGTTTTCTGCCTCAAAACGCGAGCTTGCACTGTTGGCCAGGGAGGGATAAGCAGCCAGAGAACAACTACTAATCCCCGGAACGGTCACATTCGCGGCGGGGCTCGGACCCGACAGAAATGGACAGGGCAGCACGAACTGGATTAAATGATAGGGAGTAAAGAGACGCAGCGCACAAAGCGGACCTGAAGTGTTATGCCCGTTAAGCCGTGCGGTCTTTATTTGACTGGAAATGGGAGCTTTGACAAGCAGACAAAACATAGGCGTGGAAGAAGTGGACATCCCGTCCAATTCGGTGTACCGCTATCCACCGAAATCTGGTAAGTCACCAAACAACAGGTCGGGTAAGTGTTCTCTAAAGCTCGCTGCAGATTGCTATTCTGGAGGGAAAGCATCACCTTCGTGTCCCGTGAGCTTACAGGCCTGCAGGGGCATTTCAGCCTTTAACCTGAAGCGGCTACCTGTGGAGACCGGTGCTTTTCACGAGCCACCTTTCCACCCACTTTACAGTGCGCTTTCCCTTTACTCCATATTTATGTGCTGGATGATTTATTCTAATTTATTCTTCATCCTGCAGCATTGTAGTGACATCCACGGAGGGACAGCAACACGCACCAACACCCCTATATTTCCATAACTAACTCTCCTCTGTACGTATTTATACAAATTCACCTTCAAATTTTTCATGAATTGGACAAACTGCCAGGCAGAACTGGGTTTGGCTTTTCCTTTGGTGCATCTGGTTGGCATTAGGACTAAATCAGGCCGTGGAAATGAATAAATCATGATGGATGGCATTTAAAAGACTAGTATCAGTGTCGTCAGAGAGAAGTTTCATCAATGGGCTGACTATTTATTATAAAATGCCACAATAAGAAAAAAAGAATCCATAGAAATGATGGTGAAATAGTCAGATGTATTTACCTTTGAGATATAAAACTGACAAAGTAGAATATATTCATGTGTTTAAAGCTGGAATTTTAGCTGTAATGATTTATGCATTTTCAAAACTGTTAATTTACTAACTAGAAATGTCAGTTTATTTGTGAATATCCAACCAGTAGTGCCTGTCATTGGCCGATTATGTTTGCATTATTTTATGTTCTCATGGTTTAAACAGTAAAATACAGTTGAAAATGTCTAAAATCGAAATGTCTAGTTTATAGTTTCCAATCAAATAACTGAGTCATACAAAAAATATATGAGTCAATTATATATCTGGAAGACCCTTTCTTTACATTCAAAAAATAAATAAATAAACATTAGTCCACACAGGTCAGTCGACCCAGCTCATAAAGTGGCCTTTTCCCTCAGACTGACCCGTGTGTTTTGTGTCTGTCATGTTTGATATTTTCTGACTGTTGCATTGTGTCCAGCCCACCTCCCCAGATTAACAATAACGCCAAACAGGCATTGTGTTAGAAAGTGTAATCGTATTGCTTTTCAAATCTGTCAAATGCGACTACATAAATTAAAATAAAATCTCCCACGAAAATTAGATCTGCAACACAATCCGGGAACATGAGTTTTCTGACGCTCAGAGGCATCAGAGTAATATTTCAGATTCATCCTGACATCGTGTGCTGGATGTGATGAGGATGGAAGGGAAGAAAAGTGGCTGCCATTAGCCCCGCTGTCGCCACAGCAGCTGAGTTAGTCGTAGGCGATATAAATTTGTGATATAACAGCCCCGGTTGTAGCCTGGAGCAGAAGTGGTGGTGATGCTGGCAGGGGAGGATAGAGGTGGCTATTGCTGCCAGCGAAACCGATCTGTCAGCCTTAGTTCCTGTCTGTGGGATCTGGTGACAGAGCCTGAGCCCAGGTCGCCTCTCCCACCTGCTGTAAATAAAGTGATGAAGAGAGAGGGAGACAGGCTCATCGCTTGGGCTGTTCCCCCCCCCCCCCCCCCTCTATTGTGTTAATGGTTTTAAGGTCAAACTATCAAACCCCCATCCTCATGTACGGGCTTAATAAGTGTGAAAAACAAAGGAGCCAGATTCAGAGCAGCAATGCCAGACCAGATGTCCTCCCTGCAGAAACATGACTCGGCTGCCCAGCATGTTATTTAGAGACCGCAAACCTCCATTACAGTCTTATGATATTAGCCTAACCTGTTATTAAAAAGCAGAATGTCCATTTAGTCTGGCTGCCATCCACCATGAGTCTAGGTAAACAGGTATAGAAGCAACGGGACAGTAACAGCCCAACTTTAGTCATTTAGTCATCAGCTTATTATTTCACTGTTTTTGGTCATAGTAAAATAAGAAAAGGACCATTTTGTCTAACCTGTCAGTTTAGGGATCGGATGAGGTCATTTTATCATGCAGTTTGGGATTACTTGGCTTTTACAGTGAGTTATGTGTGAATACCGAGAATGTAAGCTCAGAGATTTATAGGAAGTATAAATGTTTTATGCCGGTGAGGTGCCAGACGGGTAGGACTCGCAAGTGGCAAAGACTCAGTTTGTAGCAGCTTAATTTCGCATTGCTCCTTCAGTTTTCGTAAACCTGTAAGTTGAAACGTAATAAATCATCATAAATATGTTCTTATTTCGTCTTTCTCATTGTGCAGGGAGTTACTTTGCCAGCCATTTCATTATGGGGGGAGAGAAGTTTGACTCCACTCACCCGGAGGGTTACCTGTTTGGTGAGAACACAGACCTTAACTTCCTGGGGACCAGACCAGTAGCGGTAGGTATTCTTGTCAAAAACAAACATTTCTTGGGTTTCACATAAACAGTCTGTGACTCCAACATCAGTTTAACTAATTAATCTCGCAGAAAGTTGTTTTATGTATGAATGAATTGCTGTTACAACTAAATGTCTTTAGCTCTTGGAGCTTTTAGTCATTTCACATCATCTTCCTAGTTGAGTATGTTTAAAAAAAGATACATTTCCATGGACAGAAAATTGTTAATGTTATAATAACAGGAAATTCCTTATCACACTATCATGCTTTTTCCTTTATACGTCTTTGTTAGTTACACTTACTGATTTACAACCCCCCCTTTTTGCCTTCAGAATTTCCTTCATTCACACAGACGATTTCACGTTATTTATGCAAAATTCTGACTTTGAAAACCAACTAACATCACGTAAATCACCTTTCTTTTCTAGTCTAATGATCAGTTTGAACTTTAACAGGCTGCCTTGAATAATGTATAATAGTCATATGCCTCAATTCGTTGCATACTGCCATGTGATTGGCTGGTAGATATTTGTGTTAACAAGCAGTTGAACAGGTGTACCCAAAAAGTGTGTGTTGATACTGTTACAGTGGTTGATGTTAATGTTAAACATGGACAAAAGGCCAAATATTGATGTCAGCCTAAGTTCAAGTGATCCCTGCGAGTAAAAAGCTGAATGAAGGCCCCATATGAGATAAATAAGCATGGTTTCGAACTGTAAATAATGCCAAACTACCGTAGTACATTAAGAAGGGCTCCTCTTATTTTCTTATTGATAGATCATCCGTTTAGTTTTTCAGCACGTTTTTACAAGATAAAATGTAAAAAAAAAAAGTGTGTCCAGTCTTGAAAATCTGCACATCTGAGAAGCAGGAACATTTTTCTGCATTTGATTGGTGGAAAAATGGATTCTTTAACACTTCAGCATCAATGGCATTGCCATCTTCTTCTTATTAAACAGGAGTTGATAAGTTTCGGCAGGCTCGACTCCTGCAGTGGCAATTACCGGTCTTTCACACTGCCATTGATTGAAATTTATTTTAACGTCTCATCCTGTCAAACTAATTAAAAATGAAATGAGAGTCTGCTGACTCCGTCTACAGAGACGTTGATAAGTGGTAGTCCCTCCGGTGGGTGCATGCAAACCTAATCATGAACCTGAAGTTCAAACTAATGAGAGCTTCAAATTGCAAAGAGCTCAAACCCGCAGAGGAAAAAGAGAATTTAACACAGACCAAAAAGCTGGAAGGGAGCAAAATGTTGGACTAAATCGAAGCTGATATGGAACAGAAAGACTCGGCTTCATCTCGCTCGGTGTGCTAATCGCAGTTGCAGTGCTGTTTCTGTCTAGACTGGGGCTAAAATTAGGAGTGCAGTTTTTCTCCCGATTATATGGGTGTTTATAATCCTCCCGTGGGCTCAGAATTCAGCTGGTGATGGTTTTTTTGTGCTCTTGTATGTGTGTCTGAAGCTTTACCAGCATTATATAATGGTTGGTGGTTTCCAAGCAGATGGTGCTGTGGAATCATAAATCCAACCGCAGTTGTTGTTCTCTCAGTCTCCCGCACCACTCGACAAACAGGATAATGGACGTGGCTATATTTAGGGATTTTTTTTAGAGTGCCTTGGCGGGAGAACACAAATGCAAAATGAATTTTAGCCACAACACAGGTTGGCAACGATGGTTAGCTGGCCTACTTTGAATCCAATACCTTTGAGTTGTTGTCAGATTCTTCAAAGGCATTCCTGAGTCACGGAGGATGAATCCCGAGGACTTTGGTGATTGCTGACTTCCACTCTGATGCCACCATGAGCTTGATATTTTTGCCATTTTGATACTTTTTCCATTTCCATTATTATTCAAGGACTTTAGGTATCTGCAGGATTGGAATGGTATCAGATCCAAATATCAGATGTCTAGTTTTAACATGAAAGGAGCCTGACGTTCTTGTATTTTTGAAGTTGTCTGGGTCTGTTTCTATGTGTTAGCCCTGAAACAGACCGAGAACCTGTCCAGGGTGCAGCCTCACTCTTGCCCTATAACAGACAGGATAGGCTCCAGCCGCTCCTTCTTAATACGCTCCCAGTGTAGTAAAAGCATACCTGGAAAGAAAAACACACAGTTAAACATTATCAGCATGAATTGGCCTCCCCAGCGGCTGCACCTTAATGTTACTGAAGTAGTGTGAGATCATCTTGACAGAGAACAGAACAAAAGGCAACCAACGTCTAAAGACGACCTTTGCATGTCCTCCAAGAAGCCTAGAGAACTATTCCTGAAGACCACTTAAAGAAATTACGAATTATTTTTGCACAGTACTGTATTTGTCTGTATTGTTAGCGCCATTTCCCCCTCCAAACCTGCAGTTTGAACCCTGTTTTTCTTGATTGCCAATGATCACAGCACAATTTTTACTTTGGGACTATTTTTTAGCCAAAGCTGTGTGGAATGGCCAGCCAGCGGCGCATTCTCTCTAAGAAGTGTTTTACAAATAGATATTGTGAGGCACAATTACTGCATTTATTTATTTATTTTTAGATATGTAATAATATGATCAATATGTTCTGCCTTGGGGTCACACCGGTCTACTGTTGGATTGGGAAACAGCATCAGTCTGGCAGTCTGCCTCATAACTACAATACTGTTTTAATTATGCTTGCTGGGTATAATTTATGACCAAAAGCATTTAATTGGCAAGTCCACACGTTCGCTGTAACTATAAGCAAATTTTAAGGGCAAGTGTGTTTACTCTGGGAAAACAAAGAATAGTCAACCCAAACAGCATGGATTCTCCATGGATTTTTAATAAAAATAAATAAAATAAAATAAAACCTCTCTTGGCATGTCTATGTGACATTAAAGCAATCTTAAATTCACAGTTTTTAAATTTTAATGATAACAGAGGTGTCGGTGTTTAGTCCCAGTCCTCCCTGTGAGTCCTCCTCTGTTGATTTGAGACCTCTGGAAGTGTATTTTAAACCTGTTATCATCGACCTCGGTTTTAAGGTGGACAGTGATTTTAACTGGACAGCCTAATTAGAGCAGTGGTGAAGTCCAGTTTTTATCACTTAAGGCGACTGACAGCAGTGAAATCTTTTCTTTCTACGCTTTTATTTCATCCCGTCTGGACTTCTGTAACTCACTTTATGTGGGGGTCAGTCAGTCGTTGCTCTCGCTTTTGCAGCTGGTTCAAAATGCTGCTGCACGACTGCTAACAGGAGAGCATATAACGCCTGTCCTGGCCTCACTGCACTGGCTGCTTGTGAATTTTAGAGTTCATTTTAAAATTCTTATGATTGTTCTTAAACGCTTTCACGATCTTGCCCCGCCTTACCTCTCTGAGCTTCTTCATCCCTACACACCCTGTCGGTCTCTCAGGTCAGCTGACCAGCTGCTCCTGGAAGTACCGAGGTCGTGGAGGACGCTCAGAGGGGACAGGGCCTTTTCTATCGTTGCTCCTAAATTATGGAATAACTTGCCCTTGCACGTTAGCGAGGCCCCTTCACTGTCCACTTTTAAAACATGTAGCGATACTTAGGTTTTCATGTAATTAAATTAATTATTAACAAAATAATTAATTATTTTATTTTTTCTTTTATTTGGTTTAGTTCCAATGTACAGTACTTTGCATCAGCTGCTTTATTCATAAAGATGATGATGAATTACTCAAACCAACCTGTTTGACACCCAACAACCATGTTGTCGTGTTCTAAGCCACTTTGATCCCATTTCTTCCCCAATCAGATGCTTGGTTTGAATTGACTATCATGTGACTGGCTGATTTGCATTTCGTATTGTTACATTTGATAATGTGGAACATCTTTCTCTTCACTTTTCATTTTTTTTCTGTACCTGAATGGGGTTGAACGCATCTGCAATCCTTTAGCTTCAGTTGTATATACAGCTTCAGATTATCTTTATTGCTGTTTTCTTATCTAACTAAATGGAGACAGAGAGCAAGCACGAGTGTTCAGCCTAGAGTATGACCTTTCTCTCTGACCCTGCCTGTTGTGCAAAACTAAAATCCAGCCTCATTGCAGCTCGATGTTTGTGTCATCCGTACCAGTCGATAAAGCTGTAGCACAAAAACCGAACAATGGAAGGATAGCGACAAACTGAATGAGTGATTACTCTTGATTATACTTTCTAAATGACAACAGAGTGACAGTAGCAGAAGCTGAAAGCATTCAGATTTGGAGCCTGATCAACCTTATATATTTTTTGACATATTTTGTAAAATTACCTGCTATTCAATATGCTTTTCATATTCTGTATTTGCTCCTCTGTTTAAGCGTATGAATGAACATTTGCACATGCTTGCAGAAAGTGCATCTAATCTTATCTCATGTGCAGAGTCCACATGTGTAAGCGCAGGTCATTCAGACAAGCTCAGCACTGGTTCTTTGTAGAGTAGTGGACAATTTACACACACATATGTTTGTGTGTATGTGTGTAATTATGTTAGCATGTTAGGTAAGGCCGTCACGCTGTCTTGGTTGTGCTTTAACAATGGGAGCGGATCGAGTGTCATGTTTAACGAGTAAAAGTCTGGAGCATTAGCATTTTTATAAAGTTATGTTAACATAATGGCCAGTGCTGCGAGCTGAGACAGGGATTAACAGCAGATATGTCTCTGCCATGTCTGAAAATCACACTCTAAAACACCAGAAAAAGCTTTGCTGATCGGAAGATCAGCAGGTCGTTCGCGTGATACCCCTCTGCTGACTCGAGAGGCAACTTGAGCAACATGGTAGTGACGTCAAACTCTATGGAGGACACCAGGACAGCCTCACCTCCACACACACACAGACACACAAATTAAGTACCACTTAAAAATACAACAGATCCTTTGTACTCCTTGTTCATAAGTCCCATAAATACTCAACCCACTCAAAATGTGGTTTAGAAAAGAATAGAAAAGTAATATTGGAAAAATCTGACATTTCTCTGTTTAGAGTGGAGTTTGCATGTTGTCCCTTTGCCTGCATGGATTTCCTCTGAATGCTTCTGAATACATACTTTCACAGTCCAAAGACATGCTTGTGATTCTAACCTGGCCATGGATGTAAGTATGTAAGTATGATTCATGATGAATTTGCGACCTAATTTCATTCACACATGTGCACACTATGAGTTCCCAAAATTATGACTTCTAGCCACAAACAACTGCACTGATACACTTGCACGAACAGCATTCTTGCATAGACAGATCACGAATAAAAGGTGGGCTGTTTTGCTTGTAGAATGACATTTGTAAGGACGCCGGTGTATCAACAAAACTCCTAGGTTTATAGGTGCTTTATGATTAGTGTTTAGTTTAGTTGTTTTCTGCAACAGCAGCTCTTAAAATCCAGTGCTGAAACTGTCAAAAATCAATCATTTGCTGTCAAAACTGCAAATTTCATGCTTTTATTCTCAGCCACACCACTGGTGAATCTCTAAAATTTACAAAGTTGCTCTATCTTTTTGGTCAAGATTATTAACTTTGGTGGTCCTCCAGCAATTTAGTGCCACTAAACCAGGACTTATGCTGACTTCCAAGGGAGCAAGAGGAGAACATGGATCAGGAGTCCTATTATAGCTTTTTCAAGGGAGGGCAAGGTAGTTGTGGCATTTAAATGTAGCCTGTGCAGTCTGTGGATGCATCACATTTAATGTTGGGTGGAAAGAATTGTGCCATATCTAAAAACCTCAGCTTTGTTTTATGTTCTTTCTTTTAAAGGATATTTTTGGGCTTTCAGCCTTTGTTGTGAGACAACAGTGGTGAGAAGACAGGAAAGCTGGGGAGAGAGAAAAAGGGGGAAAGATTTAAATCTGTGCCCTTGCAATAGCCTTATGGCACATTGGCCACCTGTTCAACCTAGTGAGCCAGACTTTCACTCTGCGTTGTTTTATTTCTTACTCTGAAATGAAAGCGTGCTAAATATGAAAATAGACAGAATTGATAAATTGGCTTTAGTTTCTTTTTCACATTTTTCAACTGAATCTGACAGTAATTCATTATTTGTGCTAATTGTCACAAACTGGAAATCACCAGATCACCTCCCTCATTAATTATTGATGCCTGTGAGTGAGGTTAATGACTGGTGAAGGCACAATGGGCCTTTTGAATATCTCGCGTCTGACTCACCCGCTGTCTTCTCTCATGGATGGGTGTCCCTCACCCAGCAGATCAGGGAACTGCTGAGGACAGCAGATGAGGCAGAGAGATCCTTTGATCAAACCACAAAGTACAAAACTATATCACTGTGGCCCCTGAACAAAAGCTAATGAATGACCAGGCTGGTGCTCATCATGTAGCTGCAAGCTTGCATTGATATTGGGGCTGTAAAGATTAATGCTTCAAGGTTTTACTTAGAAGGGAAGAAAAGCAAACAAACGACAAAGACTCATTCATAATTTGAACCATAAACAATAAACTTGTTTACTTGTTACCTAAACGGGCTTCAAATAATACAGCGTTCACCAGACTAACATGAATTTACTACAGAAACAAATGGAGTTGCAATATGACATTTCAGATGTTTACATCTCTGCAGCCAGGTATCTGAATCGTTACACGCTTGACGGAAATATTTAAGTCTGCATTCTTCTTAACCTTGAAGTGGCGTGGTCGTCTATTTGCATATGCTTTGTGATATTTTTAATAATAACAGTGTTCTCAGTCTACATCTTCTGCAACTTTTCAGAATTTGCTATGATTTCTTTTGGGTTTTCTTTCTCAATATATAAGCTTTGATTTAATTGTCATTTTACACTTATAATCCCTACATTGTAACATTTGAAGGTAACCATGGCTAAAAGTCCTATAACCAGGTTCAGAAATATGTTGAAATGCATGCAGGACAGGCTGTGGACAAACTCGCTGCTATCAGTGATTTTTGGAAAAGGTTTGTAACCCAGTTACACAAATACTATAACCCCAGCACTGATCTTTGTGTAAGACAAACAGTTGCAGACAGGTGCAGTTCAGTTGCATCTTTTCTAAATCGGCCACGGCATAAAGATCTGGGAGAACTGTGATAGTAACCAAAAAACTTAATTAATTACATCTGAACATTTTAAAAATATCTGTACTATATATAAAACGTAAGCAGTATAGGAAGCACAAATAGAGCTATTAAAAATAAATATCCATGTATAAAATGTGATAGCTTGGTCACTTGAAGCTGAAGTCGCAAGCTTCCGCTCAACATATTTGCAATGCGAAGAGTTTAAATATATTTACATTTTATGTGCTCCTTACTGAGTGTGCTTGTCTTTAATTGTCCAATCACATTCAATTATGCAAAGCCCATTCTATGATGAAGCTCGCATCACTGTTTTGTTCCGATTAATCTCTATAACTATAAGTCGTTCTATAATAATACTCCACTTAAAATTTCTAAGCACACATAAGTATTAGTGGTGTATAAGTATAAGTGGAGGCTCGTGCCCGTTACACGTTTGTGCCCGGAGCTTTTCTTTTCACTTGTTTAGAATGTACAGCATTCTAAACAAGCGGTTCAAACCCGGGAGCGCGCACTCTTTTTTTATTTTTTATTTTTATGAGCGCGCACTGTTAATGGTTTGGCAATTGCGCGTACACATGTAGGCCCTCCTCTTCCGCGTGCGCCTGGAAGAGCCTCAGTTGGTGTGGTCGACTCGCGCTGCCTTTTAAAGCCAACTGACACGACATGCCATTCCCCACTCGGCCAGAGGACGAGACACGGTGAAGAGCTGTTGTGTCTCTCATTCTATCCCCTTTTCCTGTCGTCACCCCCATTGTCCTTGTTGTTGTTTAGTTGCCTTTTCGTTGGTTTGTTTACACGTTTAGCTAGTTGCAGTCATGTATCGGTATTTCGGGGAGCTGCTGAGCCGCTCTGCGGGTAGTGCCCTGGCCTCGGGGTGCGTGGATTCCGCTCTTCCGGCGTCCTCTTCCCTGATGCGGGTCCGTCACTATGCCGATGCAGCGAACCAGCCCGACGACCCCAACTTCTTCAGGATGGTCGAGGGCTTCTTCGACCGCGGTGCCGCTATCGTAGAGGACAAGCTGGTGGAGGATCTGAAGACCAGGGAAAGCCCAGAGCAGAAGCGGAACCGTGTGCGGGGCATCCTGCGCATCATCAAGCCCTGTAATCACGTCCTGAGCGTGTCTTTCCCCATCAAGAGGGATAGCGGAGAGTGGGAGGTGGTGGAGGGCTACCGCGCCCAACACAGCCAGCACAGGACCCCGTGCAAAGGGGGTAAGAACTGAGCCAAACCACCTCCACCAGCCCGTTTGACAGCTAGCGTTAGCCAGCTTTTTAGCACTATTTAGCAGCGATGTTAGCTTGCTTTGAAAAAGCAAAAATAAACAAAACACACGTATTACTACCGTAATTGAACATTAGGCGTTTTATTGCTAAATTAGCATAATTTCTTCTGTTTGTTTATTATGTGTCACAACAGCAGTGACCTTCTTCCTCACCTGTCTGCTCTAGTTGGTTAGCTTACAAGCTAGCACTTACCCATACTTTGTCCAGTCTTTAAAGCTTCATTTTTTTAAGGTAGTTATGCATGCATACTAACTTTGCCAGCCAGTGCTTTGATCTTACAAGAGTAAAAACACAGTCTCACTCTAATCGTTATGGAGAAAACAGACCTACAGGCATCAGGTGTCATATCCTACATCATTTCATGCTGACATATCCACATGTGCAGCAGAAAACACAGGAAAACAGGGCAAATGCACAAGTTTACATTGTGATCCTCCTAAAACTACTTGAAAAACATGGTATACTATTGCATTCGCTCTGGGGTACATAGTTCAAGGTTCAAAACCAGAAGTGTCAATGGGCTACTGCTGCAATGCACCCTGGGTAAACTGTGAACAGAAGGTTGCAATGTATATAAAAAATGACGAGGCATTAAAGTTTAGGAGGGGGTGGCTGTGTTTCTAAGCATCCTATTTGTCAGTGTGACAGGTGGGGGAGGGTGTTATAGAGAAGAGGAATTCTTAGAAGAAGGAAGACATGCATTTCATTTGCTGACCAGACAAAGGGCAAGTTTCAGTAGTGTGGAGAGACACTAGCCTGGTAATGACACTGTGAAACCTTTCCATGGCAGCTGCTTAATGTAGTGAATGCAGTCCTCTCCTAGTGGAGGCCTATTTCTGTTCAAGACATGGACATTGCATGTTGCCACTGAGCCCTGTACAAAAGAATTTGGTAA
>VOQK01041963.1:10167-31493 GCA_015052645.1 Benitochromis conjunctus | reverse complement strand
GCAGACACACATCCTCCTTGGAAGCTGGCTTTTTACATCCCATACTGGAGAGCATCTCCCCTCCTCTCCTCT
The DNA here is from genome assembly GCA_015052645.1 of Benitochromis conjunctus. NCBI lineage: Eukaryota > Metazoa > Chordata > Actinopteri > Cichliformes > Cichlidae > Benitochromis > Benitochromis conjunctus. The sequence goes on along the minus strand of VOQK01041963.1, from coordinate 31,421 downwards.
CCGGATCACTTTTCATCTCCATTCACCTCGAACTTGGGAGAGGTAGAACTGCACGGCGCCATAATGGGCTTTTTAAAGAAGACGGAGACCGGAGGCTTTTTCTGGGAGCCAAAACAGAAAACAGCCCGAGAAAATAGGATATCAGCACAAGACACAATGTGAAAAGCAGAAAGGGAAGTGAGAGAGGTAAAGAAAAAGAAAGGAAAGGAAAAACAGGATGAGAGAAAGAGAGAGAAGTTGTGCATTCAGCTAAGCTGCAGAACGCTGGCTCCCTCCCCAACCCCTTTCCCACCCTGCTTTTCTCCACCCCCTGGAAAAGTGTTCGCTCTCTCTCTCTCTACCTCTTTTCTCTCTCCTCTCTGCAGCTGTGGTCTGCTGAGCGTCACCTCCACACAGCAAGTGCCTTTACTTGGGCAGAACAGGGAGAAGGAGCGTAGCTGTGAGAGAGACAGACGGAGAGAAAGGGGGAGAAAAAAATCTCAGGAGTGTGTGTTAACGCACCAGAGGAGCATCTCTCTGACTTCGGAGAGGGCTGAGGAGCGCACAGAGACTGACGGGCAGAGACGAGCAGCGGCGTTGGAGTATAACAGTGCTGGTGGTGTTGGCAGAGCACGCTGAGTGGACACAGGGGAATCCACCGGCGCTGTTGATCCTGGTGTCCCTGGCAAGAAAGAAACAAAAAAAACAAAACTGCTTGAGCAGGAGACAGAAAGCTGTGCAGCAGCCAGGATCTCGCCAGGGGGGCAGCATTTTACAGCGACAACGAAGCGTGCAGACAGCTGAAACCTGCGCGCAGACACACTCTCTCTCTCCCTCACATGCGCGCATGCACACACACACACACACACACATGCAAACAGTGAGCGCGAGCGGAAAGGGACGCTCACGGTGCTTTCAAAAGAGCCACAACAATCCTTCTTCTTGTGAAACGCACATACTTGCACAGGAAAACAACACAAAATATTTCATGTTCTTTGGCCAGGGATGGTGGATGATGGAGGAGAAAACTTCTGGAGAGGAAATTGTATTTGAAGCAGGACTTACTGCTGAGGTTTTGTTTTTTTAATTAACTTTGTCACCACTACCCCGTTATTTTTCTTTTTGGAGTTGGGGCATTTTAAACCCTCCGTCTAAGCACAACTACCAAACAACCTCTATTCTTAGAGGCAGAAACTGAGAGCTGTCTTTGTGACCATCAAGATGTCTATTCCTGATTCGGTCTGATCGGTAAGTGGATTATGACGGCAAGATTTGGGGATTTTTCTTTCACCTGAAGAAAGAAAGAGGGAAAGAGCGACAGAAACCTATCCATGATTGGTGGATTTATGGCTGTCAGAGAAGGAGAGGATCCCTTGCCTTTTCTCCTCTCTTCTCCTGTGGATTACAGATGGGCTTTGTGATCTCCCAGTGCAGTCTCATGGATGATCGCTCGCTGCCAGTCATTAGGATAAAGTACAAAGAGGGACACAAGTGAGTATTCAGCTGGATTTTTATCTCTCCAGCTTAAGCTTGCATGAAAACAAGGGTGTCGAGAGTGAATCTGTAACGAGAGCACATCCCAGCAGCTTTTCTCTTTTAATAAGAGAAACTCTCACTCGCTGATAAAACTGTTGTGTTCCCTGAATAATTATTAGAGCGTAAAAAGGTAGGCACATCCTAAGATATTAATTCACAGACAAGTGAAGCTGTATGTTTACAGACCATTTACCAATTAACATAATTTACTAAATGAGGGGTGCTGTCTACCCGGCAGGTGGCTTGGGCACAGGCGGAGATTGATTGAAGTGATCTGTGTGAATCCTATTAATGCATCCTGGATTGTTGCCAAGAAAGAAGCAATGGAGGGGAACACCGCTGTCTAGCAGCACTATCTGATCTGCCTCTCACTGGACAACTGAGGACCCTCTGCACTCCCTCTACAACGACACTCCGCCTCCTCTTCTTCCCAGACAGGCAAGGATGGTACCCCCGCCTCCCACCAACAAACCCCACGTGTGCCTGTCCACCATTCTAATCATGAGCAGCATGGCGCTGATTGATGCCTACCTGGTGGAGCAGAATCACGGCCCCCGCAAGATCGGCATCTGCATCATGGTGATGGTGGGAGACATCTGCTTCTTAATTGTCTTGCGTTACGTGGCAGTGTGGGTGGGCGCCGAGGTGCGCACGGCGAAGCGAGGCTACGCCATGATTCTCTGGTTCCTTTACATCTTCGTGCTGGAGATCAAGGTCTACTTTGTATATCAAAACTACAAAGCAGACAGGAAGAGCTTGGACGCTCTCGCGAGGAAAGCCTTGACCTTGCTACTGTCTATTTGCATCCCAGTGCTGTTTGTGGTGCTGGTGGCTATCGACCACATGGAGTATGTGCGAGCCTTCAAGAAGCGCGAGGAGATCCGTAACCGTCTCTTCTGGGTGGTGGTGGACTTGCTGGACATACTGGACATCCAAGCCAACCTGTGGGAGCCACAAAAGAAAGGGCTTCCTCTGTGGGCCGAGGGCCTGATGTTCTTCTACTGCTACATCCTCCTGCTCGTGCTGCCCTGCGTGTCCTTGAGTGAGATCAGCATGCAGGGCATCAACATTGTCCCCCACAAGATGCTCCTGTACCCCATCCTCAGCCTTGTGACCATTAACATCATCACTCTGTTCATTCGCGGGGGGAACATGCTTTTGTACAGGGATGCCAGGGTATCTGGGATCCTAATAGGAAAGAACATCTTGGCCATCATCCTAAAGACCTGCAGCTTTGTGCAGTACAGGAGACAGTTGCAGAACGCTCCTCCCGCCTTCGGGGTCGAGCTGCAGAAAAACTCAGTGGCCCACGCTCGCCCTGCCCCCACCCCTCCTCAAGTGGTAATGCAGGACCAGACACCCCTCCCCGAGGTGACTACTTGCGAACACACATGACAAAACAGAGGGGTGAGCCCTGGAAATGTCAATACAAGTATATATGACCCTCAGGACGCTGGCAGGGCACAGTGTTCCACACCTTTTAGGGCATGTGAACACTCATGTGAACACACGGGAGATCAACATCTCCTCTGATGCTTCATGGCACAGAGAACACTGCAGACACTTAGTGAGGATAGAGCGTCGGATCCAAAGCTGTCATTGGTGCAAAATACAGTATTATTTGTGACTTTGTTAAAGCGTTTCCTCCAGTAAATCCAGTTACCTGTGTATTTTTTCTAATTGTACAATTGAAAGAAAAAAAAAGAAAAACAACCTATTGCAGCTATTGCAGGATTAGAGGAATATATTTTTGAATTGTGTGTGTTGCATTCTAATCTTCAATTTAAGGGTCTGTGTGCTGTGGTGTGCATTTTCTGTTGCTCGAATGTTCCTTGTAGTCGAGGGCTTCAACGTGTCTGATTTAGAGGGAGCAACCAACGAAAGAATCGAACAGTTAAAAGCTTTCTCTGGAAAGAAGTGTTTTTATATGTGATTCTTTGATAAAGTATTGTGTACAAGATAAAGGCTCTCCTGCGCTCTCACTGGCTGTAAAAGGGGTTTTTCATAAAGGCGTTTGAAAGTTACTGGACCAATCGACTATATTTCACCTTTTAATTAAAATTCAGCAAATGTTCTTTAATTAACCTGGGATACAAAGAAAGACAGACAATGATTTTTTTTTTTTTCCTCCCTTTTCTCACTCTGGTTCAATCTACAATTAGAGGCTGCTTAACTGGCAAAGTGTTGCCTTTGCAGTGTCATTCATCTTGAGAGTGATCATACATTCCAGGGTGGCAATTTTGGGGGACATTTGAAATGAATTATCTGCACAGTTATGAACCGTTTTATCACAGCAAAAGGCTCACTGAGATGCAGTTAGCCACAGGATAAAATACACAGCCGAGGGCCGGCACTGCAGATGGATAAATGATTCCCAAATAAGGAAGCCCGTTTAATATCCTCCTCAGGCAAACAGTAACTATCTGTGCTTGCGCTTAGTGGCGGCAGCAGTTCTGAGCACTGTCATTTTGTTCCGCACACAAAAGACAAAATGGATACCTCGGTCCAGTGATGTGAATCCACACAACAAGCCAAGAAAACATCATGTCTTCTAATATGACAAATCTCTTTCGGTCCTCGGCCCCCCCGCCACCAGTTGAGTCAGAGCTGGAGCTTGTTTCCAATTTTAGTGATGGACACGCTTAAATATTTTCCTAAATCTCAATATGAATGTCAAAGACAGAAAATGTTAGGAATGACATATTTGCTGCAAAGAATATTTTTTACTGGGCCTTCGCTATCACAGTCCGAAACATAAAACTGAAGGTCGGGTGCTTTAATTTGGAGCAGTGCACAAATTACGCTGGCGGTGGTGCCACAAAAATGTGAACTATGTTTTTGCAACAGGTTCCTGCTCTTGTTCTTCTTCTTGCATAATCTTTCTCACTGCGTGCATAATGTAAAAAGCAGACTTTTTATCGAAACCAGTGTTTTTTTATCTATGCAAGGCTCAATTACAGGAAGGTGGCACAAAACAGGCTGTTGCATTAAGACTGCTGCAGCCAGCATTATTTTGTCAGTGTTGTTGGCTTGTAAAATTGCAGCATCAGCAATTTGGACTATAATACGGTATTGAATTGTATTGTTTTTGCAGAACTGTAGCAATGAAAAGAAAGCATTCATCCTTTAAAATAATATTTTTTTGATTTAAAACAATGATTAAGTGGTTTTGTTTCTGAAACTGGCAGCCTTACATCTCTGGTTGTATGGAGGACCACATAACAGCTGAAATACCTTTCTATTGTGTTCTGCAAACAAAAGGAAAACTTTGCAATTTTTGCAAAAAAAAAAGAAAAAGTTTGTCGTACAAATCACAGCATGAAAATCAATCTAAACTGAAACATCTCTACTCCATATATTAAAGGGGGCTATTGTGTTCATTTCCAGCTCCACATTTTCATGTTTTGACTCCAGTAGAGCAGCTTTGCATCAGTCACAGGTCAAAAGTAATTCCTATTTCTTACACAGCCCCTCACTTCATCCATTGTCTGAAACCAGCAGCTTTGCCTCCCATTCCCTTCCCTTTAGGAAAACGTTCTTCTGACTCTCTGCCCTTTTCAAACAGAAGTTTGGAGCAGCGGGTGGATGAGGAGATCCACTCATTAACATCATACGCCGACCAGAGAAAGAAAAACTGCACTTTTACATACACTAAGCTCTTTATTTGAAACTTATGATCAATTTATTTAAAATATAGACATTCATCACGGCATGACATAAACTGACTGGCCAGTTTGTTAGGTACACCTGTTGATGTTCTCCATCCATCCATTTTCTTCCACTTATCCAATTCAGGGTCACTGTTGGGCTGGAACCTATCCCAGCTATTTTAGAATGAGAGTTGGGGCAAATGGACTGAATTAATGATAAATGGACTGGTTCTTATATAATTTGAGAATTAAAAGTTGTTTATACAACATTTTCGATTCACTCAAGCACTTTTTTCTATGTAAGTGCTTTCTATCTAACAGTGACACTCTGATGGATGCATCGGAAAGCAACTTGGGGTTAGTGTCTTGCCCGAGGATATTCGGCACGCAGCCAGGGAGCAGCCAGGGATTGAACCATCAACCTTCTGATTAGTAGATGACCTGCACTGCCTCCTGAGCTGCAGCCACCCCTGAGTAGTTCAGTATTTCAGTATCTGCTCATTCAGTCGATATCTATGTTTTCTAGGGAATGGCATGAAAAACAAAAAATATCCACTAAGAAAAAAATCCCTCGATGATGTCAGAGGAGAATGGTCAGACTGCTTCGAGCTGATAGGAAAGCAGCAGTATTTCAAATGAACCCTTCTGCATACGTTGTTACAAAAAAGGTATGCAGAAGCAGAAGGGCTACAGCAGCAGAAGACCACACCAGGTGTCATTCGATATCTGCAGCAGCTGTGCAATGCTATAATGTCAATATGGTCCAAAATCTGTGAAATGCCACAAAAAGTGAATCTATGCCACAAGGAAACAAGGCAGTTCTGAAGACAAAGGATGGTCCAAACCAGTACCACCAATGTGTATCTAACAAAGTGGCCAGTGAGTGTATATGTTACAGAAAATACAGTACTGTTCAAACATCTTGAGCCACCTCTTATTTCTTTATATTTTACTTCCAAGGAGCCAGAATTTATTATAAGTTTTTAAAGTGCATTTGAGCAATAAGCTTCTATAAGCTTTCTGAAGGTTATTCAAAGATTTTCTTTGAACATTGGCTGCTTTTAAAAAAAAAACAAACACTTATTTTCAGTCCTATCCTTGTATCTGACCATTTTAGAGGTCTGTTAAGTGTTAACTTAACACCGACCTATGACTCATTCAAGGATTAAAAAAAGGACATTTAAATCAAGGTATGAACCAGTGTTGTGTCTCCACATAACAGAGAACTTAGCAGAGAACCAAATTTAAATTCTGTAGGCACTTTGTTACTTGCAGCCTGTTACAAAAACAGATGATTTGTTCCGATTTCTTTAGTTGAATGTAATCTGAAAAATGCCAAAGATAACACAGTTTGACAGGCATAAAATTTGTTGGCAAATTCTACAGTATGTTCTTAAAAAAATGGAGAAAACTGGGCGAGTATAAGACAAAAGAAGAAGTGTCAGATCAACAGTATCTGAAAGTCATGTCCTTAAGCAATGGGGAAAAAAATCCAGCAGTTCAGTTGATTCAATTCAATTCTGTTTATATCACTCAAATTCATAACAACAGTCACTATTACAATATCACTAATTCAGAAACAAACCCCCAAACAGATGACCCCCTATGACAAGAACTTGGTGACAGTGGGAATGAAAAACTCCCTTTTAACAGGAAAAACCTCGGGCCGAACCAGGCTCAGGGAGGGGCAGCCATTCATTGTGACCAGTTGGGAGTGGTAGATGGCAAACTGTAGATAGATCCACCTACTGTGGACCCATCAGAAATGGTCTCAGTGAAAGGGTGACTGTCAAGAAGTCATTCTTAAGGAAGAAAAACAGGGAGAAAAGGCCGAGGTATGCAAAATTACACAAGAACTAGTGCACTAGTCAGTGACAACAGGCCTTATGGAGTAACGAGTAATGACAGAACAAAAGGCAGCCAACATCCAAAGAAGAGCTTTGAATGTCCTTTAAGTAGCCTGGAGAACTATTCCTGATGCCGCCTTAAAGAAATGACAAGAAAACTAACCTAAGAGAGTTCAGGCAGTGCTGAAGAATAAAGGCTGTCATACCAAATACTGACTTTAGAATTGTTCCGTAAACAAAAAGCTTACCACTTATCTTGTCCATTTTAAAAACGCACGCTACAAACACTATGTGCTTAATTAATTTCCTTTTTTTTTTTAATGTACAAACAAAAGAAAAATGTAAACGGAGAGAATGCACTCTGCAACTTCCATCCATCCTGCAGTACCAAGATTATTTCAGGACTCCTGCTTCCTAATGACAAAGTATAGTCACAGATTTCAAGGGTGAAAGACAAGCTTCACTCTGTATCATGCAATGGATAAAGAGTAGAGAAACTGGAGAGTTTAGGGCTCCATACCTGCACATGTGGGCACTCACTGGCATTACCCAGGTTTCAGTTGACGTGATCCGCATGCCATTTGACTGTGTGAAGAAACAACTGAACACACTGTGCTGAGGAACGCTATGCAAATTAATGCTAAGATTCAAACTCAGGTCCTTCTTGCTGTGATGTGACAGCTAAACCTTTCCGACACCCAGCAAAGCACACTCTCCTTCCTTCCAAATAAACTTCGTGCACAGTCCAACTGTGACACGTTTAACACGGTTATGCTTTGTTTCACAATAACAAGTGATTTTTTTTAATTTATTTAAAATGATGCATATCGTCAATGGTGGGTTGCCATCAGTGCGACCAGATGATGTAGTACAGTCACACAGCAAAACCAGATGGCTGAAGAAGTGATAATGAGCTCATTTTGGCTCGCTCCAAAAGCCTTCACTTGCTTACAGCATGTAGAGTGTTAAATCAAACATAAATAGGCGGCACAATATATCTATTCCTCTGCTATCAATATATAATTACACACAAAAAGCTTTTATTCTATTTTTTTAAAAACTTCTAATCATCGACAAAGCACTTACTATTAGACTAAGACCAGTGTTTATGCCAGCATGGGTTTATTATCTTAAAATGGTTTTAAAAGCATGAAGATTATCTACACCTTGAAAGCCCGGCTGTCCCTTTGGGCATTCACCCAACCCAATCAACCCCCACACCTCACTGCGCATCACCCGTCCTGCACTGCCAGATCCTGAATGAATGTTACATTCATCCAGATGACTGTGTTTTTTTTTTTCTTTCTTGATTTGCTTTGCACTCTCAAATGTTAATAAACTGGAAAGGCTGCACCTCCACACTTACTACATTAACACTGACAAAGGAGCCCATGCCAAGCGAGCGAGCGAGGAAGACAAACAGCTGCAGTAAATTCACAGCCTGACCTTCGTCAGTCTTGGATGGCGGGTAACAAATGTATTTTTCCATGGGATGCATGTTAGAGCACGAGGAGGACAAAGTGGCGCAGAAAAAGAATGGTCATCGAGTATTGATTATGCTGCGCAGAGGGTAACTGATATTAGATTTTAAAAGGGCCACTCTCCCAAAACAAATAACGGGGATGTTATTTAGATACAGGAGATTTATTGCGGCGCTGCAATACCGTGTGTATTTAAAGCTTCTCTGTGATGCTGCAACCAAACAGTGGTGCAGTCAGTGCACGTGATTATGGATGCTTTAATCTCAAATTTAAATGCCGTGCACATGAGCAAAGCAAAGAAAGGTCACAAAGTCTGCAGTCTGAACTCATCCAAGTCCCGCTAAACACATGTGCGCGCTCTGATTTTCCGAGCACGTGCGCATTAGCTGTAAGCAACATCCTCGAACAGTTTTGCTGAACAGTCGTAATTATCCGCTCTTTACTCGACACACTTGTGCAACTTATCTTTTTCAGCACATTCAATCACCAGATTACAGCCAGCGTAATTCCAAACCAGATTCCACACACATCCCCTCAGCCACGCACGCATGAATTTTACGAGGGAAGATCCGAGGGCACGGTTGCTATTCGCAATGTCCCTGCAACAGGGAAGGTTTCGCTATCTTGTTCGTGCACAGTTCAGCGAGGATTAACAACAGCTGTGAAGTGTGAACCCAGCAGAGGATCAAGCCTGTGACTCGCAGCTACAGTATGATCTTTCTAATAATCAGGTCACTCTGTTGGACTGCCAGCAACTTTCAGTCGACCCAACAGGGAAGCCAGGTGTCGGAAATGAGAGCTAGTCGCTCTGAGCGCTGTGAAGTGCTGAATGTAAATGGGAATTATGAAGAGCTGTTTCAGTATTTTTCAACTTCTTGGCAGTTTTCGAATTTCAACTCAAGCGATTCTGCAAGTTTTTGCTAGGGTACTGTTGACGTGTGAAAGCTGTAGATGCTTTACAGCTCTCTGTGTTGTTTACTGAATAGTTTTGATTCCTTTTCTAGAAGTCCATTTATTAATAAACATTTTGTGATATATATATATATATCCATTGTTTTGGTGTGAGATATATCGGCCCTAGAAATGCCTGGAACTAAAGGGTACTTGACTTGTAAACTTGATGTTGATGTGACCTGTCCCTTTAAAGTAAATATTTAGTATTACACATATCTGTAACGGATTTCTTTATTCTGTAAACCAGTGTTTCCCAACCAGATGTGCCGTGAGAAATGATCAGTTGTGCCGTGGAAGATTATCTGGTTCCTCCTGGTTAGTACTCTGATTGGCGTGACTAACAGGCAGAACAATTACATTCTCTTCCACTAGAGGGCAGTACAACTACCCGCTCTAAATAAAAGGTTTTCCAACTGCCAGTAAAACAGAAGAAGATGAAGAAGAAATGACATAATACCCATGCTGTGAGACGACGCAGCGTGTAATAGCAATAGATAAATATTTGAAAAGAAAAAGCAGTCAATCGGACCAATCCGACCCAGGTGAAAGCCCCGTGCCGTGGCTCCGAAAGGTTGGGAAACACTGCTGTAAACTACTGGAACACGTTCATTGTTGACCTGGGCTTAAAAGGGAACATACTGTTCAAAAACACTGAAGTGGCTTTTTATTCCTTGTCCACCTTGGTTCTGGCAGGAAGCATATTGTCAGTTCCACCCCCTGCAGTTGGTAAAGCTTGCTCTGTCAATCATTTTGATAAGCTGTCTACCTTGAAACAGCATCCAGGCCAAGGCTGAGGAAAATGGCATCAAAAAGTCACCTCAGGCTTTAATGAAACAGATGGTGAGTGAGATGGCGAGAGCAGGTTTTAAGAGTAACAACAATGATTTACCTCAGTCGACCACTGATGTGACCACTCTGTGCTACATGGCCGCACAGCAGCCCATGGCAAATGGCTTTCAGCCCAAAGCGGACAGGAGTTTTTGTTCAGAGGGCTGTTTCTGGCATGAAGGTCAGCTGAGCTAGTTAGCATGTGATACATGTTGCCCAGCTGCATTTTAATTAAGGGAGTTTTCTCATATTTGCTATTATGTTCATCCTAATAAGGCCAATCAGCCACTGCGTTTCTTTCACAGCATGCCGCTGGAATGATAGCTGCAGTGAGGCAGTTATGACGGCGCTTTCATTTTTGGTTGGGGGCAGTTCTCAGCTGGCTCCCGAATGATTAAATGGAGTCTCGCAGAGTAGGTGGGATCTTACTTATAATGAAAGAACTGACGATTCGAAGTGTGAACTAAAAATGTTAATGTGCTTAGTTAGGGTGAAGCTATTAGTAATAAAGGACGAGGTCTGAAGAACTTCAGTAAAAAGGGTTAAATCTTTCAGTCACATCAGATGTTAGTCTCGTGCATTTGGGATGCTTGAGTCGTCGTTCTTTCGGGCATATGGAGACATTTTTATGAAGTGCTACTGTTGTTCATTCATGTTGTTATAACACACTGTTTTCTGATTTGTAAAGGTGCATAATGCCAACTCATGAAAGTAATAAAAATAGCACTGTGGTTGATGCCCACAGCACCTTTTAAAACAATGTAACGTACGCGCTTTACAAAAGACTGTATCATCGTCCAGTGAGACATACTGGTGAGAAAGCACCTAGTGTAAAACTTCAGAAATATTCCTTTGAGATGGAAGGAAAACTTAATTACACGCATAAACACACTGCATGAATCTAATAACTGTGCATTCATTTAAAAAACATCAACAAATCGTTTGCTGACAGATATATTTATTCATCCAGGATGTAGTGCAGCACCGTGTCACAAAAAGGAGCATGTTTTTCACTGGAATCATACTGATTTAAACATTTTTGAAAAGTTATCTTATGCAAAAATGCACTAGATGATTTGCCATCTCACAGTCGGAAATACAACTCCAGTTCCCCCCCCCAAAAAAAGTTGTCACGCTGTGTATGGTGTAAATAAAAACCGAATGCAATGATTTGCAAACCATGTTTAATTCCCAATGGGACACAGAAAATGTATCAAATGAAAATTTATATCTCATTTAGAATTTTGGCAAAAAATAAATAAATAAAAAGGTCCCTAAAAAAAGGTGTTTAGCATCCTTTCCATCATTAACAACAGTAAGGAGACCAGATGCTGGGCTTCTGAGAAATTCTTGTCTGATAAAGGATTTTAGCTGCTCGACAGTCCCGGATCTTCTTTGTCATATTTTTTGTGTCACAGTGTGCCAAATGTTTTCAGTTGGTGAAAGGTCTGGACTGCTGGCAGGCCAGTTCAGCACCGAGACTCCTCTGTTTTGAAGCCATGCTGTTGTAATAGACACAGTATTTGATTTAGCATTGTCTTGCTGAAATATGCAAGGCCTTCCCTGAAAAAGACCAGATGGATGGGGCATATGCTGCTCCAAAACCTGTATATATATATATATCTTTCAGGATTGATGGTGCCTTTCCAGATGTGCAGGCTGCTAATTCCATGGGCACTAATGCACCTCCTTACCATCAGACATGCAGGATTTCAAACTGAGCACTGATAACAAGGCAATGATCCCTCACGTTTTTGGTCCCGAGTACATGGTGCCCATGTTTCCAAAAAAGATTTTGATTTGTCTGATCATAAAACAGCTTTCCACTTTGACTTAATCCATTTTAGACGGCAGTGTTTCTCATGTTTAAATACAGCTTCTTCTTTGCATGACAGCTCTAACCTGGATTTGTGGATGGCAAAAAACTCATCATAACAAAATCATGCCTGCTTCTAAATACAATGTTGACTACAACGCTGACATCTTTATCAGACTATCTAGCAAGCGCTGTTCACAACCATGCGATTATTGTATTAGTTCTTGTGATTTCAAAAAAACTGCATTTAATTCCTTCTTTTCAACAATCTGATATCTATATGTCAAATTTGTAAGACCCAACCTCTATTTCCTGTGGAAACAATGTCAAGATCCAGCTATCTACACTTAGGGAAATGACCTCAGGTTTCACTAATGTGATTAGTAGGCTTAACACCTGTGATTCTAAGGTAACATACTTTTAGGTAGATCATCCCTCTTGGAAGTCTGAAAAAGACGTACACACGTACAATTTCTTATTAATTTCACATAAAGTCTGAGGGATATTATCTTGTTATTATGTTTTACCCAACTCATAGAGCCAACATAACATTAATTAGCCAACTAGCTACAGCTGATTAAATTTGCTGTTTAAAATGGTAAAAACACCCAGAAGCAAGAAATCCTGTCTTTTAAATTGCAACAAATTGTGGAATTAGTGGTAATTTTGTCTCTGTCACTACTATTTTTTTGTGTGTGTTTCAAAGAGATTGCAAAAAATGGATATAGTCACTTGAATGTCACTCATTAGTTTTAAAGTATACATTAAAAAAATGTTGGCCTCTGACATATTTCCATAAGGGTTGCATGTTAGGTTATCAGCTAATGCTAATAAGCTTAGTTAGCAAGTTGCATCCATTAGCAGTACAGTGCAATGCAGAGACACAGACATCAGTTCATTTGTTCCAAGTAACTACTAAAACTCCAGAATTTCACTCTCAAAACTGAAGCACTTCTCGGTTGGTCTCTGCTGCCTTCATGTTATTTGTGAGATAATTACAATAAAATTGCTCCTACCCACCAAGAGGACACACAGTACCTGGCACTGACAGCACTTATCATGAAGCAACACTGTATCACGCTGGTCGATTGCGTGGTTGCCATGCTTTGCCTCTCCTAAGCAAGAATGGACAAGCATGCTTAAGTTGCAGTCAGCTGCAGTACCAACTGTGGGCGACATTTTATTTCAAGCCAACATGAAAAAAAAATGTTCAAAGAGACATTACTCACACGTTTACATGCAAATACACATGAGCCACCTAGATTAATTGTACCTGACATAGAAGGAGCCTGGGGTGTACTTGGTCAGTAGCGACGTGTTGGCTTTAAATATAATCTCCCGTATGATCTGTCGTATGAAGCAAAATGGAAATATTTAGATGTGACGCAATTAAAATTACCGCTACAGACAATATTAGGAGATAAAATATGATATTTGGAACAGAAAAACAATTTAAACGAGTGGACTAAAACTCCTTTAAAGATATGGTTTGATGAATGGGAAAGCCTTAAATCTAGAGCCGACATAAAACAACTTAGATGGGTCACATATGATAGGGAATTTATCCCCGCACAAATAGATGGACGTTATACAAATTGATTAACAAGGGGGATTGGACCATTTTCCTCAATATCAGGAAAAGAAGGATTATATAGTTTTGAAAAACTAAGAGACACTTATGGTTTGGAAAACCAAGGTTTTTTTTTTACATATCTTCAAGTCAGGTCCTATTTTAACAGCAACATAAAAACTACAGAAGAAAGTAGTGGAGGCCTAGTCCTCCTTATAATAGAGGCTTATAAAGGCAAGATTAAAAATAAATTGATAGCTAAACTTTATCAGAACCTACAATCACTCAAGGATCGATCAACCAATTATATTAAAATTAAGTGGGAAATGGAGGCTAAAGTTAACATATCAGAGGAAAGTTGGTTAAATATATGTGGAACACAGATGAAAACTACTAGTTTGGGTTATTGGAGGGATTTCACATGGAAAGATTTTATTAGGTTTTTTATAACCCCCAAAATAAAATACAAACAAAAAAGTCAACCGAGAGATGGATACTGCTGGAGAAACTGTGGAGAAAATAGGGCAGATCAGTTTCATATATTTTGGAAGTGCCCAGTAATTCAACCATACTGGAGTGAAATAGTTGAATCAATTTACTTGGTGACTGGTCTCAAGTTAAATTTTGATTTCTGTACTGTGTATTTGGGCGATATCCCATCAGCAGTCTCCTTAAGGGACAAATATTTGATAAATATCCTGCTGGGAGCGGGTAAAAAAGCTCTTACCAGGAAATGGCTGGAGAAAGACCCCCCCAACAAAGAAAGATTGGATAGGAATAATGGAGGAAATATATAGAATGGAAAAACTTACATCTCTTTTGAACCTCAAACTGGACCAATTTCATAAAGACTGGAGGAAGTGGAAGAGATTTGTTGAAGGTACCAATGTGGGATGATGGGTGGTGGGTTATATAACCAGAGTTTAGCTAAATATTCTCACGCAACCACTGGAAGAAGAAAAGCCTGTTAAGGATGTGGCCATCGGTTTTAGGAGGCTCCTCATAAAATAGACCGGAAATACCCTTCTGAACATCACCAGGGGAGGACTGTAAAGTGTTACGTGGATTTTGGCAGTAGCACAAAACCTGAAGACATGGGACTTAAGAAGAGGTGGAGGGGAGCTCCCCCCGACCATGCAGATCTGATGGTTTCACTGTGCCAATATGTTATTGTCAGTGTGTGAATTTTTATTTATTTTTTTACTTTTTTTTCTCTTGTTGTTTTGGTGTTGTTGTTTTTTTTTGATGGATGTCAAAACTATAAAATTGTCAATAAAAATAAAGTAAAAAAAATATATATATATAATCTCCCCCTGCTAGTACTGCAACTTAAGCATGCATGTCCATTTGACGCTTAGGAGAGGCATCCACACAGTGGACCAGCGTGTCTATTACATGCTTTACCTTGAAATCAGCACCATCTGTACTGTTTACTTTCCTATTTGTCAGGACCATGCAGCTGATACATGTTTAAGATTTAGCATCGAGAGCACTGCTACTTTGTACTACTGGTCTTTGAAAAAGTGTTGCAGGCTTTCTTTCTTTCATACACTGTAATTATTGATCTTTTCATGGCCTGCAATTTGCATTGTTAGAGCTGATGGGAAGAAGACATACATGAAGACCATTGTTTGGGCTATAGGTCGAGTTGGAACTTGAACAAGCTTTAAATGGTTTAAACAGCTGTAATCAGGGATATCAATTTAGCTCACGTGAAACAAACAGCAGGGAGTTTGATGAAAAAGGAAATAGCTAACAGATCATAGACACAAAGTTAGTTAACATAAACAAAACAGGTGATTAAAATTAGTGTCATTTGCTGTTATTCGAAGTCAGAGAAGCGGCATCCCTATAAATGCATGGCTTTGCACTAATTGCAGCTTGCAGCCACCAACTCATGAGTTTTCTTTTCCAAATACATTTTTTGTTCAAATTATATAATTTATTCAGAAACCTACCTTTGACATTTAAAAAGATAAGTCTCTGAATGTCTATCTATTTGTAAATATACACTCATGGGGATTGGTCACATCAGAATTTGAAAGTGTTTTAATGGCCAATCAGGTTTAATCAGGTTCTAGCCTATAACTGTGTCTATAAAGCCTGTACCACGACAATATGTAATTTGTTAAAGACTTTGAACCAATATTATATAGTAAAACATATTTCACCCAATTAATACATAAGTTACTTTATAGGGTGTGAATCATTTGATAGCTACACCCTTTTCACGTGTCTTTATTTTGCTTGGAACAGGTTGTACACTTACTATTATACTGGCATATACCTCATATAATCACATACAATAAAAGATATTGCTATATTTAGCACATACAGTCCTTTTCAACAAACCACGGCTGATGTTTCTGCAACAATCTCTGCAAAAAAAAACTGTTGAAAAGTATATGAATATATTCATCACAGATTCATATTTGAAATTTCTGCCTATTTTACTAATTTGATTGTAGTGTTTCTACTAAATTAATCTAAACAGTGAACTTCTGTTTGTTCAAAGAGGTTCTGTTCTGTAGAGGTACTATTCATTGTGATATGCAATTTTTAAATGAATCAGAGCTTCCATTATGTTTTCCATTATTCCATTGTTGTACGTTGTTCTACCTTTGGTAAGGGATATTAAATTATTTTGGGAGCCTTTCCGCTGCACTAGCTCAGCTCCAGCTGTCTATGTCAGGTTACCTGTCAATCAAAAGCTATGCCTCGAAGTCCAGTATCCAAATGGAGGAGTTATAAAAAGAATTCGCTCCCCTGGAGTTGTTATGAATGTGAAATATATTCGTAAAGGCCAAAAATATGTTTTGTAATCGGCTGCTAACATGCTTTTCAATGCTATAAAATTGGGCGTTTTAACATAGGGTCTAACTATTGGAATCAGCTTCAAGTGGCCTCTAGACAAACTGAAGCCAAGAACTGACTCATTTTTCAGCTCCAGAGGTTGCCACTCGGTGTGTCGCAGGCAAACTTGAAAGCGAAAAGAAAAATCAGTTAAACTATGCATGCCTCTTGTGACTCGTTTTTTGTATCTGGATGAGGGTAGTTGGGGGTTTTTTCTGCCTTTTAAAGTCATATCTCAACAGAAGGGTCAAATGTATGTGCAAGATTTCATATATTACAACTAGATGGTCTAGTTGTAAGGGCCAAGTAGCTTTGCTGTACTCCCAAATTTATTTTTGTTCAACATTGTTAAAATGAGAAAGGTTCCAATTAATTACAGGAAGTGTTGTAGTGGGTGACAGTTTGGTCTTCAAATATGGAAAGTAATACCCAGGAAATATTAAATTAAATACTACACTGACTTACTTTTGCTTGTAGAACAGACTCTTCAGCTCTTTACTCGTCACTGTTTTCAAATGTTCAAAAAATTACGAATGGATGAATCTATCTGCTGTAAAGTGCTCTCACAAGTTCCACACTGGAAAAATAAAGGCATAGTCCTTGGCATAATGCTCTGTATTATGTGAGACGCGAGCCTTACAAACACACAGATCTACAGCTTTGATGACACAAAATGATGACAAGTAGCATCAAAAATGTCTACTGATCGCTGAGTGAACTGTGGAGCATCCATTCTATAGGCGCTAAAGTGATCTCAGAAAGTCCTGCATCTTTTCTTATCCTACAATCAAAGTGTCTGCTATGAAAAGCCCTTTAATATTGGAGCTCTGTGGAGTTTTAATGTTTTCTTTTTTTCTTTGTATTTTGATTTATTTGTTGACTTTTTGAACTCTACAGGCTAATTCTTCAGAACCGATTCGTTTTATAAGCCGAGACTGCTTGTGTGGAACAACAGAATAGCTGAAGCATACTAGTGGCAGATGAAAAGTCCACCATCTACAGCCCCTGATATTTTTCTCTGGTGAAGACCAAAACAGAACTAAAAGGTCAGTGAATATTGGACTGCACCTAAACCTCCGTGCCCTTAATTTTCACTTCACTACATGAACTATGAAGAGACCATTTCTCATTTTTAAAGTCGGCAGAACTACTTTACTTTTTTAACAAAGGTTTGGCACAGCACATGAATCCCTAATTACAGGCTGAAAATATGTCATGAATAAATCATGGAGTAGTAATTCAAAATGTTTAAGCCTGGTTCTTCCATTCAACCAATAATTGTTAAAAACGGATTCCAGCTTTCACTGGGTTGATCCTCCTCTACAATTAATCCACAGCGATGTGGTGATGCCTCTTCCACCCTAGAGCAGAATTATAAAATAACAGCGCAAATGAAAATGGGTGATTTGTTGAATTTTATTATCAAATTAATTTTAACATTATATAATGGCTGGAGGCTAATGACACAATCACTGTAAACATCGGTTGTTGTTTCTGGACTGTGTTTATTCCCTTTTTGTGGGCGACTGGGTCTTACGGTAATATCGTCTAACAGTGTTTTTTTTGTTTCTGTGTAGATTTTGAAAGGTTAAGTATCATGCCATAAAATTTTGTTACAGTATTTTTCTGCATACTTGCCATGTGCCATCGTTTGAACACACAGACATACACAGAAGCCATTGGTTCACTTAGTGCGTCAGTGGTCTACTGCCCATGTAAATGGAGGGCTTAAAAAGCAATTTGTCTTCTTCTTGTCTGCCCCTCGTCTTCTCTGTCGTGCTAAAAAGAACATCAGCAGGGGGAATGTATAGGACTAACACCAGTCTGCAGGCTACGTGGTTAA
The DNA here is from genome assembly GCA_015052645.1 of Benitochromis conjunctus. Taxonomy (NCBI): domain Eukaryota; kingdom Metazoa; phylum Chordata; class Actinopteri; order Cichliformes; family Cichlidae; genus Benitochromis; species Benitochromis conjunctus. Next base: position 13,064 of record VOQK01041963.1, on the reverse strand, counting down.
TTAGTAAAATTAAACAGCTTAAAGAAGCACCTGCACTCTGTAAACTAAGCTCGTGTTTTCTTTCTTATAAACCACAGTACCATACGCTGTTTAGGTGTTCGATGTTGGCACAGGGAAAAAAGTGACTATTTTTGATGTATATTTAAAAGATGTAACACACTGATATTTTTATTACTGCAAAACAGGAAGGAAAATTGCAGTTTGACTTTGGTTGGACTCGAGTTATCCACAAACTTAACTACAGCATCCGAGCCCCGTCCTGTCATTAGCCAAATATTTTAATGTGAAATATTGGCACTTGCAAAGTTGCAGGACAAAAAAAAAACGTTTATCAAGGTTACTACAAGTTGTAATCCTCAATGTATCTCATACTCGAAGTTTGGTTTCTTCCAGCTGTCCTTCCAAACAACTTGCAGAACGTGCTGCAGTTATAGTATGGCTGTCTGGAGTTATCTTTAAGCAATTTCATAGTGACTCCATGCAGTTAGTTTGGTGAGTGAGGGGCTGGGCGATACAGGAACCTAAAAGCAAGTTTTCACTCTGAGTTGATCCCCTGGGCATAAACATTTCTCAGGCTTGTCATCCAGGGTTTTAAGAAGGTATATAATCAGCTATTTCTATCATGCATTAAAATAGAAAAAAAAACATATATAGTTGACAAAAAACATTTTGAACTTTGGTTACTTTAATGAGCAAATCTTCTCCTTTTGAGGACTTTGGTTCAAGTTCACTTAAATTATATAGAGAAAGAAGGAAAAACAGGGAGGAAGAAAGGAGCACATGGTTTACAGGACTCGTCGCTGTTGGTATATGACAGTAACAAGGCTATATAAGAAAATCTTGTTTTAAAAAAAAGCATGAAGGCGACAAGGTGTGGGCAGAGAAGTGAAGGTGGAGGAAGAAATGCCTCGTGTTGCTGTAGCAGCAGATGAGTCAGAACTGGATAATCGGCTATCACAGTCTCAGCCGCAGGAAGGCTGGTGAGAAAAGGGCTGGTGAGTTAGCTAGCTCAGTGGGTCTCAGATGTTTTTGTTCAAATGAACACAATCTATGAAAATCTCCAAAGTGCACCTTTACATAGGATTATAACTGTGTGAATCAATAGAAGAGAACATCCATTCCCCAGTGGGCACAGCACACAGGTTGAGAACCACTGTGGCACTCACTGTGATGTTAATGTGGAATAAGGCTTAAGCATAGACAGAAAGTGGTGTGTCCTTAAATTGCCCTTTGTAGAATTTCATTTGCAGGTCCTCAAGTGATAATTTGGTTTCACTGAAGCACATATGTGAATCATAGGTGTCTTTTCAAATGATACAGCAATTGAATGTATTCCAAAGGATAAAAACTTGAATAACAATTGTACAATAGAAGAGAGGATGAGATTATGAAGACGGATATAATAGATATTACCCTGCTGTAGGCATTACATAAAAAAAATGTATTTGTATAATCTGCTTTTATATAATCTCATGCCAGTGTCTTCAAATAACTTCTTGAGTCTAGAAACAAACGAAACAAAACAATCAATAAGTAATGTTTGTCATCTAGCTTAGCTTTTTTTGTGTGTTTGTTTGATTGACCAGAACTAGAGCAAGGGGATGGGAACAGGAGGTGATGAGGGAGTTTGTTGAGAAAATTGTTAAATTATTGGGTGAAAATTTAAAGATTTCTGGGCTGGGCTAGGCCTGTGATGTTTCAGGATACTAATAAAGCATCTGGACTCTTCCATGATGTTGAGTTGAGTACTCCACAGGGGATCGTACCATCTGCTGCAATGCTCCTTGCTGAAGATACTTCTTTAAATAAGACTACAGCCAGGCTGTAGGCTGGCTTCTTCCTTTTTCTTCAGCTAAAACACTCATTGGCTTTCATTGAGAAAAGGTGGTGAGGCTAAACTGTGTTGAGGTTCACCGCAATATCCGGAGGTCTCAAACACACAGGGTGTGAGGTGAATACGCAGCAGCTCCCCAATTACCTTAATCAGTGTCAGGGATGAAAACACCAAAGCTTAGGGAGCTGAAAATCAGTGTGGAGATGCTAGCTGGTGACACGTTACTGTACACAGCTTTAGCTCACATACCTTCCTACTTATGAAACTATAACTAAAGAGACAAAGCAGAGGCATGTTGCTCAGAAGAGCAAAATACCACAAACCAACTAGCATATAATGGAAGTCCCACTTGCTGCCCAATGACTGAAAACTCCTTATAAGTCACAGTGTGTACAATCACACCACCAGCAGATTGCAGACTGCAGGATACTGAATTCTGTTTTCTTAATCCTCATAACTGAAGTGCGTAAACCTATCTACAGTACGGTGGCTGCCGTGGGACAAACAACTCTTGCCACTGTTCGCCTGTAGCGGGTGTAGGCTGTCAGTCCGCTGTTTACCTCAGTTGGGTGTCCGTGTCTGTGTCCGTGTCAGTGAAGCTCACTTCTGCCTAATGACAGCAACAGCTGTTTATCAGAGGGAAAGTGTTATTTTCAGGGCACTCAACCCTAACATTATCTGATACCATGTTTGCTTTTAGTTTGAAAAAGCCATTTCTAATCTTAAAACTTGAGGTAACCTAGAAGACATAGTACATATGTGGCTGGTCTCTAACCATATACATGCAACGCGATAAAGTAGAACAGCAGCATCCATCTCTGCCACCCTATTATAGATGGTGAGGCAACATGGCAGCTTCCACGGATCAGCACCCACTCCTATGTATTTTATAATGTATTAACTTTAAGTTCATGATAATTGCATCAATATGTTGGAAGACTTACTTGCGTCATCAAATAGTAACAATGTATGTAAGTATAAACAGATTAAGGACGGTTTGGTCCTTTAATGATAAAGACCATTTTTGATCCCTGTATAAGAAATGAGACAGGAAGCTGCTGAT
>VOQK01041962.1:0-10783 GCA_015052645.1 Benitochromis conjunctus | reverse complement strand
GAAAGGCGAGCGAGGTGTGTGTGTGTGTGTGTGTGTGTGTGTGTGTTAAGAGCTCTGATTACTGCTGGAGGTGGAGCACATTCACTTCTATTCCTGGTCTGAGGCTTTGGTCTCTGTGGGTCATGGTCAGGGAGGGGGGGTGTTGCCCCCTCCCTACTTCTGCCTTCTCCTCTTCTTCTTCTCTTGCGTATTTCTTCTGTGGGGGTGTGCACGTGGCTTTGGGTGTGCAGTGCTGTTTGAGGAGGGGGGCGCTATGTTTGCCTCTGGCTTCCACACACACTCTCTCTGTCTCACTCTCTCTCTCACACACACAAATTGTGTTGTATGTGTGTGTTTCTGTCTCTCTTTTTTCACTCATTCCAGTGTTTTTTGTTTTTCTGGAGTGTGTTTTGTTACAGTTGGCGGTTTGCTTCCTTCACACCTTCATTTTGACTCTGAGGTATTTGGATGAAGCTTTTATTTGATGTGCAACTCAACATGTTCTCCCCTAGAGGGCAGCACATCACAGCTGAGAGTACCTCACACACAGGCACGACGATGGAGTGGTGAGGACATGAATGTGCACATTATGTACAAACTCTGAGGTTTAATTTTAACACTGAAGTATTAAAATGAAACAATATTTGAGGTTTGTGTTCAGAATAGAAAACAATTGATGTAATCAATATTCAGAGGCAAAAACTAAGCGACAGATCATCAAACATTTATATCGTACAGTGTTATTAGGATAAAAGAGGCGCTTTAAATTCATGGCTATTATCCTCCAGTTATCTATCCAGCAGATCACCCCAAAGCTTTCAGATTCACTTATCTGATCCACTCAATATACAAATCTGTGTGTGATGAGATAACGCTGTATTGTCATTGCACAGTCACACCTAGTGCAACAGTGCAATGAAACTGGAAATGCTTAGATTAGCTTAGATTGGAGAGTTTTTGTTGTTTTTGTTGCTGTTTTGTTTGTTTTGATATTTGCAGGTAAGCTATCATAAGCTAATCGTGTCCAAAAACAAAAGCCTGGAGTTGATTTCGTTCAGTCAGAGGCAGCTTTACAGGACAACATAAATCAAAACTGGCTTTTGGGTTGGTTACTGGTTGCTAGCTGTCGTATTTTATCACATTTTTTTCTTGAGTTGATAACATCAGATGATTTGTTGCTCTCTTTAGCGACCCTTTCTTCTTTGCATGTTTCAGCAGTTCCAATAGTCGGCTAACTTCCCTCCATGCGGCCTTGATCTTGGCTTCTAGTCTCCTGCTCTTGTAGATGAGAGCCGAGCATCTCAACGATCACTGTTGCTGTGCTGCCTCAACCCCGTGAACGTGCTGAATCTCTATTATTACCATTGTATAGCATATCTGCTGTACATCTTGCCTCGGATGTCGAGTGTGATCGCACTCTGTTGCTCTCCCACACAGCCTGCAGATCTGCAGCCTACACACTGATCAGAGTTCAGAGGTGGGTCTGTATTAGCAAACAGTAGAGAAGTGACGGACCAACAGCAACTTATCTGAAAGCTCGGAGGGCAGAGGAGGACACCTCGGCCTCCGCACACACACAAAGGCATGTTCACATGTACAGTACAGGTGTGCAGGGATTACAGCAGCTACAAGCTTTTATACAGCTTATTTCATCTTTATGCATTTGCAGTGTTTTATGTTTTATGATGGATTGTGGCAGTGAAATAAAAACACTAAACCTTAACAAAAGAAAATGTTGCATATTTAAACCTTTGGGGTCTTTCATGGCCAGTCACAGTTCACACAATCAGAATCTATGTAGGTGGATTTCAGTTCTTCGTACTTGGACTTCACCAAGCCTCCGGTTTCACAGAATTACCATCACTGTCCTTTTGGACCAAAGAGTGTCAGCAATAAAGAAACATTTGGTTTACCATTCGCAGACTACCTGGCATTAGACTGGGCCTGCACCACAATCAGAGATGATGTGCTACCTCGTTTTCTTTAGATTTCTGGTATCACAAAGCTGATTCCTAACGAGCAGATTATCATTAAGATTTATGGTGCATGGCTAACCTTCTTCACACGTTCAGATAAAATAGTGACACAGTGACCAGGCACAACGCACACTTGTCAGACACAGACCGTTTTTGTAGTTTTCTTCTGTACATCATCACAGGAGATTTCTAATGTTACAGTCAGGATGGGATTGAAGTGCATTAACTTATTATACATAGAAATTTTACATATGAAATTATAAAAATTATACATACACTACCATGTTCAGAAAAATGTGACAATTGACTGACAAGCAGGTTTGTGACCAGGTCGAGTCTGTCTCCTTCTTGTTTTGTGACACATGAAGCAGACATGATATCTGAAGTTGACTCAAAGTGTGGGATTTTTACTTTATAGCTTTTTGCTGTAATTTTAAATATGAGCTCCAAAGTGATGCTAGGCCAAGTGAGGGAGGCCGTATCAGGACCACAGCTCCAAAAGAAACATAAACCCTCCAAAACAGAAATCAAAGTTTCAAACATGAACTCAGTAATGAGTAGTTCCACGGTTATTGTTGATCACTTCAAAAATTCGTTGCAACGTTTCCATGAGGTGAGTGGGAACATTTCTCCAAGTGGTGAAGACGGCTGCACGGAGGGCATCTACTGTGTGGAACTGTTGTCCATTTTTATAAACCTCCCCTGCCATCCATCCCCAAAGGTTTTCACTTGGATTTAGATCAGCTGAACAAGCAGGATGGTCCAAAAGAGTGATGTTACTCTCCTGGAAGAAGTCCCTCGTCCTGCGGGCTTGTGTACTGTCGTTACCACACAGACGAGGCCCTCGGTCATGAGGGACGCTCTCTGCAACATCTGGACACAGCCAGCGGCCGTTTGATGCCCCTGCACCTCCTGAAGCTTCATTGTTCCACTGAAGGAAAAAGCACCCCAGACCATTATGGCGCCCCCTCTACTGTGGCGTGTAGAAAACATCTCAGGTGGGATCTTGTTGTCATGACAGTAACGTTGTAAATCATCAGGACCATCAAGGTTAATTTTTTCTCATCAAAGAATGAAACTTTCTTCCACCTTTCAATGGCCCGTGTTTGTAGCTGTCTTGCAAAGTCTGAACGGTCTGTTCTGTACATTTTTGCACAAATTTGGCCTTTTAAAGGCATGTGGTCCTAAACCTTTGACCCCTGTAAAACAGCCTGTAAAACAGCCTGGTTCAGTTTACACATTGTTATCAATAAATTACATGCTCAAAGAAATGTTTTGTCTCACTCCCAAAGTCCTTACTACTGACAGGTCGCCAGCCACCGTGCATCTCGAAGGCGTGCAAATCGAACAAGTGCAGGAATTGAAATACCTCGGCTCGCCGGTGCAAGAAAAGAAAGTGGCACCAACGACAGAAATGCACTCAAGAATTGGTCAAGCAGCGGCGGCATTCGCCTCCCTCTGATGGTGCGTCTGGAACAAGACAAACGTCACCCTCATCACTAAATCCACACTGGTATCGCCCATTTTTCTCTATGGATCCGAGACCTGGGTCATCCTCAAGTACGACCTCAACAAGCTCGAGGTCTTCCAAATGCGCTGTTTGCTCAGATTCTCCAAGCGTCCCTCCGTCACCGTCTCAGCAACAGCGCGATACGTAGTCAATGTCGCCAGCAGCCCTCGATGGAAGAGCTGATCCAGAAGCGATGACTGCAGTGGTTTGGCCAGGTCTGCCGCATGAGCAACCATCACCTGCCATACCGCCTTCTGCTGCAGCAGCGCCACGCCCACTGGAGAATCAAGCGTGATGCGCCCAAGGAGACTTGGACTCTTCTTAAAGTCCATCTTAAACAACGACGTCTAACCCTTGAGCAAGCAAAGGTCAACTCCACAGATCAAAAAGCCTGGAAGTTTATCGTTGACCAGGATGTAAACCCTACGGCACCCACAGCGACAAACTGGCTTCGCGGACGACCTCCCCTTACGACCGCCAGCTAGGGACAAAAGAAGAAAAAGTAAAGATGTCCGTTTAAACAGGGCGTCTGTGGGGATCGACTCAGTTTTGACTGAAAAAGACACAAAAAATGTGCTGATGTGACAAAAGGTTGAAAATATTTAGAGCTGTAGTCGCTGTTCTTTTTAAAATTGTATTGACTACATGGACAGTGTATATGCATACACACACGATATACACAGTTTGACATTCGCCCACTCCACAGCACCGAGTCAACCGTGCAAACGTCAGTCTGTACAGAAATGCATGTATACACTGAAACTAGCCGCAGGGATAATCACAGCTCTGATGCTCCACTGCTGCCTCTTCAACACACTAACGTATAAGCACATTACACACCTACACACACAACAACATAACTGTATAAATCATGGCAGTACGATCCACACGCACACACCTCGTCCTCCCACTGATCACTCCAACTAATTATACTTTGCTGAACTCTCTGCTGTTATAAATACGTGCCGAGGAGGACAGAGAGCAGCTCTGAGTTTCTGAGGGATGAAGCTGATAATGATCATTGTTATAATGAAGCGCCTCTGAGTTCATAGTAAGCCTAGCTGGTATTCATATAAAATATATAGTAGTAGGCAAAGCTTTTGATTTCATTTCATCACAGTTAAAAAATATTTTCAGACTGATCTCAGAAACAATTTAATGTCAAGTCTTACAAAATATCTGATGTTTATTAGCATCAGTCACTACTACGCGGAGCTAAGCAGCCATGAGCACGAGTTACTGTTGTGAACATTCACCATGTATGAATGTTTTACAGGCTGTTTTTCAACAGTATTCACACTGGGACTATGACTTATAGCTGTCTCCATAGGAGCAGAGGGAAAATGGGCTCATGTATCGAGACTGCATCACTACATAAAAGTCCTAACTGACGGGCAGGTTTTGACTTTAAGGGAAGCACGACTAGAATTAATTCACGCGACTGTGAGAAGACGCTGGCGTTTCTGTGCAGACACAGTCGAGAGTGAAAGCGGACTTATCACCCACCGGTTTCAGATACCACATCTCAAAGCCTTGGCTTTAGCGCTCTGGCCTTCCTCATGTAGGTCTGAGACTGTGATTGGACGAGAGGACGTCAGGCTCCCAGTGTTTGCTGCTGATGTTTCCAGTTTTTGTGCTCGTGCCTCGTCCTCGCTTCAGTTAAATACGCAGATATAAGAACGCTAACAATCTCATGCTGTTTTTCTTCCCACTGGTTTGTGAAAATTCACAAAATACTACTGCTATAAATGTTTTGTGAAATCTGAAACTTTTGCTGGTAGCACTCCTGCAGGTCTTTGTTCAACCACCACCATCATACCACATGTGTGCGCTCCCAGGTTTACTGTTTGAGAAGCTGCAGCTCTTTTTTAACTTGTTTTCTCTGTGTTGAAAACAACCTTGGAAACATGGAAACATGCAGTAAAACTGGACCTCGGGTTGGTCCGTGTGCTCAGATCTATCGATTCCCGTAGAGGAATATGCTTTTTCCAATCAGCTCTTACAGAGAGAGTAGGAGGGAGGCAGAGCAGAACACAGAGGAGGAGGAGGGTTATGAAAAGAAAAGAGCCGAACAAAGAGGAAGAGCAAAATGATGGTGAACAGTTGTAGCAACACGTTACATCCACACTACAGGGTTTAATGTTTTATTGAGGCTTCAGCTGGATTATTGGTTACAGTTATCCTGGTGGAAAATCACATTTGGGGCATTTTGTAAATGAATAAAAATCATCATCATGATGTAATGTATTATACATGACTGGAGCAGCCACAGGAGTCATGTATGATGTTTTCTTTGGAGGAAAACAGATATGATTTTAGTATTTGAGTATATCTCAATCCCTAAGACAAATGGTGATGCAATATGATATTAAACCTTCATTAAACCTAAAGTATTAGCATGTATTTGTGCAGCGCACCACTAAATGAACAGACGAGCTTGAGCTGAGCATTTTGATTGCTGCCAGCTGAGTTTGTGACTGAGCCGTGGATCTGACCAATCAGCCACTCACAAGGTAGGAGCGCTTCAAAACATAACAGAAAGTTTCATATTCAGCATGGACAACATACTTTTTTAAAGCAAATAAAAAAAGTCCTCTAACCTTTAAAGACTTTGGAATCAAACTAATCTAGAAGGATCTGTCAGCAGCTCCATCATTACAGACTGGCACAACATTGCCCGTCTTAGCTGCATCCAGACATTAACCCCCCGACGACGCTGTAATTCCTGTAATGGCCACTGGAGGCTGACTCCATCCCATAGACTCCAACTTTACAGCAGAAATCATCACGTTTACAGGTCTTTACAGTTAATCCCTCCCATGTGCAGCAGGTGGAGTTTTGACCATATCTGGATTTTATTTATGTTAAATTAAGAAAAGTTGCTTTGATTGACAGCTGTGCCAACACAACTGTAGCTGTCAGCTGTCTGCTCGGCCTCACTGGAGTCACAGCACTCAACTTTTTAAGGGAGCTATCGTTAAATAACATGACTTGGTGTGTGGTACAGCTCATTCAATAAGTTTGTCTTTGATATTTGATGAGTGAAATTCTGGCATCTATTTAATAAGCCGCTTTAGGCTATTTATCAGACATTTATGTCTGTTTGCATCCGATGATCGTAGCTTTCCAACCAAGTTTGTTGGTGTTGGCCTGCATTACCTCATCCAAATCTCACACCGTCTGCTTCTTCAACAGAGCAGTGGACGAAGTCATGATGGCTCTGTCCATATTTCCTATTCAGTCTACTGTAAGTTCGCTACACTGGCCTGTAGTCATAATCATGCTTTTTCATTTTAAACTGCTCTTGTTGCTCCATACATACATCTACGACACAGTACTTTTTTCTAACATTGGAGCTATGAACATTTCTGTTCTCACAGCAGGTGCAGAGAACTGTGGGAAAAAAGCAAAATATGACCAATGCAGTATTAGTTTTGAAATACTGCATTTAAAACTGTACTAAATCTTTTACTGGAGTGCTAAACAGAATGGTAGCATGGGTGATGGGATACACCAATAGGAGGTAGAGGGGCCGGAAGCTGAGCAGGAAGGGGCTGCAGCAGGTGCAGCAGCAGAAGTGCATGCAGGACTGTGATTATCCGAGCCATCAGAGAGTGTCGCATAGCCAAGAGGTCTCACTCTGCTGCTTTTTCACCCCCCTTCCCGGTTCTTAATGTTCGGCTTTGTGAGACTTGGTCCAACTCTGAAATGAACCAGAGAAAGTGTCAGACGTTCAAAACAAGAATCGAATGAAAGCTGCTAAGAACATGTGATTTTTATACCCAGTTTAGTTTGTTAGAGGCATTAATAAATTATAAGTATTAGCAAAGGCCTTTGGCTTTAACCCGGTCGCATTAGGCAATGATAAACAGGTGACCACATTCATATTAAACTTCTCTTGAGTTTTAGTAAGATGAAAAACTTCCTTAAATATTCAGACAGTTGGTCTCAAGCTGAAGGAAACTAGAGGCTTTCAATTATACATTAACTGTAGATAAAAGATGGATATGCCCATGCATTGCCTGTAGACTCCGCATTGTGAGACAAAGATCAGACCAACACTGATCATGTTTTGGTTTGTTTTTCGGAGACACATTCAGTAGTACTGCAGGACAGAAGTGTTGTTGTTTTTTTCACCTGTCTTGAGCCAAGACTACTTGGATCATCTATCCATGGAGGAAAAACAAAGATGAATTTTGTGGTCCAGATTCTGCATATTCAGCTTTATTTAAATCAGTGAAAGTGGCGATGTCTCTCCCAGAGCTATAGTTTGGTGACATCTATGCATATCTTACAGAGGATCCCTCACCATAGCCAGCTGCCAGGATGAAAGCTTTACGGACAGCTACGTGTACTTTTGATCTGGAAGGGTAAATAATGCTGCTGTGTGGGAGGTGAAGAACAAGAGACTGTTCATCGTAAAAGCAAAAGTAAACGCTACATAGCTAGCTTAAATGAACTACCACACGCAAATCTTATCTTTTGTTGACGTGGACTTTGACAGAGCAGGGCCAGAAAAGTTCACTGAGTAATTTTCTGATGTTGAATAAATCATTCCTCTAGTTTAAATGTGAAAGCTGGGGCCACTGTGGAGAAGCAGGGATTGGTGCTATTGGTGCTAACACTGTCCAAAGTGTAGCTGAACCCATTTTCGGTTAGTATGTTTAATTATTTCATTTTAAAATGTATAATTTTTTAAGACCATTGCTGGTTTTACTCTAGTTTAAAGCAAACCAAACCACTCCACTGGGTTTAGCTAGTGGTTTGCAGTAGCGAGCGAGCTGATTGGAGACCAAAACAGCCAATCAGAATTTTTGCATCCAAGTCTGTGATTGGTTGGATTTGTGGCACAAATATAACGCTGTACAGAAAGAGTTGAGCGAGCAGGGACAGAGATGTTGAGAGCGGGAGCGACACAGTGAGAGCAGGTCCATAGAGATCTGAGCAGAGGGGCTGTTATTGTGTGTAGATATGGATCATAACAAACACTGAAGTACATATTTTGCACGCAGCAATGAATTTTGTTCGCTCAAATTAGACTTTTCTTTGCTCAAAATAATTTTCTCCTCAAAATGCACCACTTGTACTTGTGAAAATAATTTACGTGTGCTCAGAACAGAGGCACAAAAATAACGCCGTGGTAAGGCAGGGGTAGGAGAAGCGTGATGTCGGTGCCACACTCTGCGTCCTGGTGGCAGCTCTAAATAAATGTTGCACAGCAACTCTCTGGAATTCTGGAAGTTAAACTCAATCACTTTCAAAGGATGTCTGTCGGACAAAGGACCACAGTACTGTTTTGCCCTCCAAGTGGGCGTGTCCCAGTAGCTCTGACATCACGTGAAAACTATGGATTGACTAACTTTATTACCATGGTTACCCAGCTGCATTCAGAAACTGTATGTGTGGAACTTCCAGATACACACTTTCATATTTGTGTTCATTCCATTAACAATGCTCATAATTGCACGATCAGCACGAACAGTTCAGAGGTCCTGTAAGTGCAGGCGTGGGGAACTCCAGGCCTCGAGGGCCGGGGTCCTGCAGGTTTTAGATCCCACCCTGGGTCAGCACACCTGAATCAGATGATTAGTTCGTTACCAGGCCTCTGGAGAACTTCAAGACATGTTGAGGAGGTCATTGAGCCATTTAAATGAGCTGTGTTGGGTCAAGGACACATGTAAAACCTGCAGGGCCCTCGAGGCCTGGAGTTCCCCACCCCTGGGTTAGTGGATGTGAGGACAATCAAAGCAGCCAGTCAGGCAAAGCTGAAGCATTCCCTGCATTCAGTATAAGCCATAAAAAAAACCTCCAGTACAGTTTAACACGAGAGTCTGCGGAGACGGACTCAGTTTTGGAGTCCGCCTCAAGTGGCCATCACAGGAACTGCGGGCACGCGCACCTCCTCCTTATCTTAATGCTTCAGCCTGCTTTTACCGACAGAGTGGTACATCCTGTTGGAGTTGGAGGATCTTTGGGTCCGTCTGCGGCCACAGCTCCCAGCAGCGGATCGCGGTGACAGAGTGTGTGTGAGAGATGGGGATTATTCTCATTTCACAGCAGAGGACAGAGGACGAGGTGAGTTATTCTCAAATCCTTCGTGGACCTGTGCGTGACGACGGCTCTGCGCGCGGTGTGTGTGTGTGTTTTACGGCTGTGTGGACCGTGTGCGTGTTTTCTCCCGCGTATGAATGACCGCAGACATCACAGAGCGTCAACTTTTCATTTTCATGCTTTATTAAAAACTGCTGCTCTCACGTTTGAGCGCTCGTGCTGTCGCCGTTAATTAGCGCTGGCGGTTAATTGGCTTTCCTGTCACATAGTGTGAAAACAGCGCGCGCAGAATGAGACCATAACAGAAAAGATTTTCCTGATCTCCGCGAAGACGCTCACAATCTGCGATCAGCTGTATCGATCCTCTGAATCATGTCAGCAGCCTGGGCCTGATGCAGCCTGTACACGAGTCCAGTGGAATCGTCTCTGTGGTGCGTGTGAACTGACCCTGCGCTATTAAGTCTGGGCCTTTCATTCAAATTACATATGATTTTATAGAGTGTCATAAACTGTGCCAGTGCAGCTTAACCACAGAGCTAAAGAACCATGATGTCACTAATCTTCTTACTGTTTTTATATCTCAGGTTATTATCATAACTGTTATGTGCTGCTTCTGTCATTTATTTATGTAAGGCAAGATTAGTGAAAACCAAAACGTGTTGCAGGCCTGAGGGGTCAGAGGCTGCTGCTGAAGACCAAAAATGAGAGAAAATCGACTGTAATGAAAGATAAAAGATGACCAAAACAGACCATAAGGACACGCTGGCATGACCATAGACTGTATATGAAGGATGGACATGGGCACTGCTGGTAAATGAGACAGTAAAGTGTTTTGAAAGCAGACATCGTGAGTGCAGCGGCTGCTGTATGTTAGCAGCTTGTCAGTCACAAGTGGGCCTGCTCTAAAGGACACACTGCATTTTTCTAGTTCTGGAGACTCGTGCCGAGCATAATTTACAAAGTAATTGACATCGTGCTGACTCGAAACCAACAATGGAGACCATAAACTCATTGGGAATGTGTTTACTGGCGTCGGACATCAGAGGAGCTGAGGACGTCTACACGATCTGACTTCTCTGTAAGTCGTCCTCTGCTGCTCTTTAGAAAGAATGCCGATTTAATGCATGGCTTTACTTTTCCCTCCTGTAATCTACGTCCATCTCGTATATACAGTCTTTAAAAAGATGGAAATGTACACATTTTCTCAGGCATGCAACAGAATTTTTTTTTTTTTTTTTTTTTTTTTTTTTTAAAAGTGCTTTTTTTT
>VOQK01041961.1:16964-28176 GCA_015052645.1 Benitochromis conjunctus | reverse complement strand
TTCTGGAAGGTTCCAGTTTTATATAAGAAAATTAAATGATTCCTGTTAAGGTTGATTGTAACATCACAGCAAAATGCAGAACTTCAAGAAATGTTGCACTGTTTACTGTAAAGTATTTATAGGCTCTCATGGTATTGTTAGTGCGATTAAATATATATTTAAATGTGTAGTTTTGATTGAACTACCGTATATCTTCCAATAACCGCCGGTCTCTTAAACGCCGGTTTCTAATAAGCCCCGGGTTTGAAAACATCAGCCATCATCTATGACCAGCGGCATTTAAGCTGGATGCAGCCACCATCGAAGTGGGATTATTACACTGAACTGGAACTGTCGGCTAGCGAACCTGCTAACTTTTACTTCCTCTTGAGGAGAGTCGGGCGGAGAGAAGGGAATAAGAGCTGGTCTCCAATAACCGCCGGTCTCTTTTAAACGCCAGGCTGACCGGATAATTTTTTTGAATAAACGCCCGGGCTACAATTGGAAGATATACGGTATGTGGATTCAACAAGTGCCTCTGATATACCGCTTTACATTTACTGTACTATGCTGCATGTATCGTAATGTTGACTTATTTAAAACATAGCAAAATGTTTGTGCCCTGTTGGACATCTTTTTGAAATGTACATATTTTACTTTGGCCTGTGGAAGCGTTTCCTGATCTGGATTACTTTAATTTGAAGCTATAAAGGTATCAGCTGTAGAAGTGTCTCTCCCTTCTCTTGAATTTAAAGAAACTACATAATAATATTTAATGAATACATGCATACATAATAAATATGTTAGGAAAACTCTGAAGCAATGTCTCTTCCCAGACATTATGACCCAGTGTTAGCTAGCAGCACACTTCCTTTAATTGGCAGATGGAGACAAAATAGTTCCTGCTCAGTGCTTGCAGTAAGGTTTGTGGATTGCTGTAAGGAACCGACGGATTATGGTTTATGAAAAGAGATGCTGCTGCTGAGTTTTAATGCCAAATTAACTTTTTGAGACACATTGACCACCATAAGACTCCTGGTTCCACTGTATTTACAGACATCTCAATAATGTCATATTTCTAAAACTAGGAAACTCACACCAAAATGATCTAGATGAGCACTACAGTCCAGAGAAAATATGCGAAAATATGCACATTTGATTTTAAAATTATTATTTTATTTTTTTTTAAAGAGGGGATTGTCCCTTTAAATATTGCTGTTTTAAACTTTGAGCTACAGAAATATTTGTTTTGAATGTTGCTGTTATTGACCTGCTGGAATCAGTTACACTTTGACTGCACACACACATATATAAATAAATAAACATATGTTTAAACAGAAGGGTGACTTATTTTCTGAAATGCCAATGAAACATACTGTAACACAATGCAAATAAATTTATAGCTCGGAATATGCAAGATTAAACCAGTCTGTTTGTTCTCAGTTCAGTGGGTGTCACTTGTCTTTTCAGTTTCAAAGTGCATCTGCTGTCATCATTTCCATCTGCATACTTCTATTCTTGGACTCAGCTAAAGTTTAAAAAAAAAAAAAATCAGCTCCTGAGCTTTACTCTCCTAAAACCGGAACTCTTCATGGCATGCATTTTTAATTTCTCTTTACTATTTGGGCTGATTGGGGACCTAATGAATGTAAAAAACAAAGAATTATCTTTTTACCTGATTTTGCTCTACAAGGGCCTGATATCCACATATGAGGACATTGGTTTTAAATTTTGATAGAACAGTGGAAGTATAATGTCCTCGTAAGTGGATATCAGGCCCTTGTAGAGCAAAGGGTAGTAGTTGTAGTTGTGGTCTAGACAACCCAAAATGTGATGTCCACATATGTGCACGCCGGGTCCTAGGAGGTTAAAACTAGGCATTGGGTATACGAGTACCTAAATTGGCTAAGCATTTGACGATGACCTTTACTGTTACCTTTACTTTACTAAGGTCAAAGTAAAAAAAAAAAACTTCAAGAAACCATATCAACTAATATACCATATGAAACTTTAAACATTAAACTTTAATCACTTTCATTTTAATCAAAAATTAGCTTTTCAAAAAATTATTACGCTCCTAATTGAAATATTTGATATTAAAATATTGAATGTTGTATATTTAATCTATATATATAAAAGAGGATGTCTGTTTGTCTGTCCGGCTATGCGTTTCCATATGACTTCACGGATTGGGAAGCAAGGGATTGAAGGCACTATGACAACCTCATTGGCTTACAGAATGATGATGTCATAAAGAAAATTTTCATACAAAAACCTCATTGGCTTACGGAATGATGATGTCATTGTGCAAGGGATCGAAGGCACTATGACATCGTCATTCCAAAATGATGATGTCATAAAGAAAATGTTATGGCATCATCATTCCAGAATGATGATGTCATAAAGAAAAATTTCATACAAAAACCTCATTGGCTTATGGAATGATGATGTCATAGTACAAGGGATCCCTTGCGATGCAAGGGATCAAAGGCACTATGACATCATCATTCCGGTAATGATGATGTCATAAAGAAAATGTTCATACACAAACCTCACTGGCTTACGGAAGGATGATGTCATAGTGCAAGGGATCGAAGGCACTATGACATCATCATTCTGGAATGATGATGTCATAAAGAAAATTTTATGACATCATCATTCCGGAATGATGATGTCATAGAGAAAATTTTCATACAAAAACCTCATTGGCTTATGGAATGGTGATGTCATGGTGCAAGGGATCGACGGCACTATGACATCATCATTCTGGTAATGATGATGTCATAAAGAAAATTTTCATACACAAACCTCATTGGCTTACGAAATGATTATGTCATGGTGCAAGGGATCGAAGGCACTATGACATCATCATTCTGTTGTTGTGCCTTTTTACACTTTTCCGTTTATTTGGATAACCGTCACCATACCTGCTTTGTTCCTTATCCTTCCGAGCAACGGAAGCTTGCTAGTATTGTATATTTGATATATTGCAGTACATAGTATATTTATAATATATTTGACATTAAACTCAAAATAGAATAGTAATATTTAATTTTCAGTTCATTATCAAAATTAAATAATATATTCTTAATACAATATGAAGTATTCTAACTTTTAACATAGAGTAAAATTCAAATTTTTCCAACGACATGTTAGAACTTTCCTTCATTTGTCATGATTTTTATATTGTTAGTTTAAGTTCAACTAAAAATAACTTTCAATATTTGAAGTCTCTTTGTTAAGTGTGCATTAAATCTCAAAATCTCAGATTTTTTGTGGACCTAATACTCTGTTGTGAGGATTTAAAAGTTCAGCAAAAGACAATAGGTCATTGAGGATTATCTTTACAATAAAACATGTATCTGTGGAAAAAGAAATGATTCAGCCATTCTGAATTGTTTAGACATAGGAGATAATAGATATGATGATGATGGATTGGGATGAAGGGCTACAATAAGAAATATTTGTTCCATGTACCTGTAGTAGCAAAAACTGTGAGAGGTAAAGATCGCTCCCCTTCCACCAGCCCTTGCAATGTAATATCATAGTGTGTAGCAGGGGACAACCCTTCAATTTCAGCCTTCCTCATATTTCCTGGTACCATGGTCACACGAGGTTGAGTTGTTCCTGAAGGAGCAATAAGCTCCACCAAAAAGCTATCGAACGCCTCATTGGGCGCAGACCACGCCAGCTTTACACTAGTGGCGGTAACACTGACTGTGAGATCCCCGAGTAGGTCCAAGCCTGAGCTCTCAGGCTCGGCACCAGAGCTTATCCCACCAGAATCAGAAGTGGAAGTTACTTCATTGTTTAGCGTATCAAGGAGGTCTGGGTTTTGAACAGCTTCATTATCCGGAACAGACTGTGGGTGCGTTGAAGCATCTTTGATACCCAGCATGAGTACATCTGGAGCTGTGGGCTTGGGTGCTAAGTGAATAAAAGCAGGTTAAAGAATGAATTTCTTATTGGCTCTGCTGGAAACTGTAAAAGATCATGTGAAGAAAAACAATGGGTTAACATAAAAATATAATAATTCTTCACAAAATTCTGTCCTTATTCTCCTGAATCATGGCTATACTATGACAGCTAAATCATCAAGCCATTGCTAAGGCATTAATGACACCTGAAGCAGGGTCATTAACTTTCTGAAGACTCTGCATAGTCCACTGTCGTGAAAGTATACAGTTGTCTTCAAATTAAGTTGAAGCCATGCACAGCCATTTTCTTTCGGCTTTTCTAAAACATTTAGTCATGAGACATGCAGGCGACCTGGTGTAATTAGCTATTCGAGAAACCCTCATCTCTCTAAATGGGATTAATAATGGGACAAGGCTTTCATGTAAAAGCTCAGATACAAGAAGAAACTGGAACAACCAGCTGAGTAGAAAACCAGTGTGCCTGATAGCTTTAATAATCCAGGGTAGACACTGGTGCCACTGTGGATTTCTTCTTGCATTTGAACTTGTAAAAACAGAGTCATTTGTTAGGTTCAAATTGAGTCATGCCAAAGGTTATGCAGATGATGGTTGTTCTTGTGACATCTGGGAACAAAGAATCCAGCATGCAAGCCATATCAGTCTAGCCTGTAATCAAAAGCTTCCACTGAAGGGAGAAGCTGAAAAACCCTAAAAGAAAGACTTATACCTGTGATTGCAACAGCTTCAAGTAGCGCAGCTCGTTGGCTACCTGTTATTCCATAAAGTTTTATTAGATAATCTGTCGATGCCATCAGGCCATGGATTCTAGAGCCATGGGCATCTCCAGGAAGTTGAACCTCTCTCATGTCCCGCAATTGCTGAGTGTCTTTATATTCTAGTGCAAAACTATCATAGACACCATGAGCCTTTAGTTTCCATGACAGATCAAATCCATCAGACGTGACACTTGAGACAGTCAGCATTCCAGGCTCATCCTCAGGCTCCGTCCCAGAAAACTGGGACTCAGAGGGGTCTAGATACGCAAAGCTAATGACATTGTCCTCCAAGCCTGTAGGAGTCGCTAGCTCACGGTCATCTGAGTCAGCTAAATAAAAAGTGAATGAGGCTACAAGGAAAACAAGAAAATCAAGAAAGCATCGTTTAGTAACAGATGAAATAATAGTTCCTTGGTGCTGGTCGGCAGCTGATTTATTTCCAGCCAGCAAATCTCTATTTGTATATCTAAACATGTACACAAATTATAATTTTCAAGCTTTCAGTCTTGGTTGCCATTGCCATGGTTAGCATTATATATGCAAAAAACGCAGCTGTTACTATAAACCATTCTTAATCGATTAAAATAAAAAAGCAGATGGATCTTTTTAAAGTGGAGGGAAACAATCTAGGGTTGTCCAATGAACAGTAAGATAAAAGTGAATTACTGATGCTGACACCCCTGAACTTCAACAGCTGAACCTGTGTGTAGATCATTTTAACTTTAGCTCCTTGATGAAATCCTGAAGAACGTAACAGAACTACAAATGCATGCGTTCTTATTCATTCTAGTCATTCAAACTGTAGCAAAATGATTCCCTACCCACCTGTGGATGTAGACAGGGAGACGGGCGTGCTCCTTTTGTGCCCCCTCTCTGCAGTCAAAGTAAGGGTGTAGCTCATTCCAGGAGTCAGATTGGGCAAATGATAGTTAGTCGTTGCAGCTGGGAACCCCACCTCCCCAACCTGACCGTCTCTGGAGATGTACACGAGCCTGTATCCGCTGATTTTGGCCTGAGGTTTCTGCCACCTGACGGTGAGAGACGTCTCTGTGGATTCGATTTCCTCAAAATCTCTGGGAGGATCGAGGTCTGACAGAAGAATGAGGTAGACAAACCTCATTAGTGTCATTTCACCACTCAATTTGTTTCAACACATCCTCTCTGTCTGTGTTAATGAGGCGGTGTGAAGGAGGAGTGTTTGGACAGCTGTTCAGCAGTGTCTCTCACCAGTTGCTGCATTTGTAGTAGCTGGGAGGCTTTCTCTCTCATTCTTCACAGCAGTCACTCCAATCCCGTACTCTGTACCTGGCTTTAGCCCTGCGGTGCAGAAAGACGAAAGCTAAATATCCATGTTGTATGACAAATTCTGGATATTGCATGTGTGTGGTCAAGCTTCATTTATATTAATCCATATGATACTTACTGGTGATGGTAGCCTGTGTGCTGTCTCCTGATCCTCGCTTGAACACTTCCTCACCATGAATTTCCCCAGAGATGGGACTGTATTTTACCCGATAGCTGCTAATATCAGCTTCACTATTGGTCCACTCCAGGGTGATGCTGTTGTCTGTCTGGGACACAGTCTGAAGGTTCGTGGGGGCATCCAGTGCTTACATAAAAAGAGTTTCTTTCATTAATCATGTAATGACTTGACCCTTATTGACCTACAGACAAACAATAGGCTTAAATACTTTGCCTGTTAATTGACATTAGGCTGCTCTAGTTTATAGTGTACAAAATGCATAAGTCTCAAAATATAACAATACAGTGAAATACGGTGTACCCATACTGTGTTTTACAATTTTATGTAGTCCTGAAAATACTTTTAATATCTTTGTTTAATTTGTTTATATATATTTTTAATATTTCCTTTCTTCTCTTCCCTATTGTTGCCTGTTAACTCCAAGATTGCTGACTACAAATGAGGAGGTACATCTTTTAAAAACAGGTCACTATTATACATTTTCTTTAATTTTTTTGGAGAGCCTTGTTTTCTAGATCCACCACTCTGGGCCATCAATCAAAATAAGCATCAGTGTGCATCTTAAATCTTGAATAATAAAAATGCCACAGTAAACAATGCATATCAGGCTTTGGATGAACTTTTGTTTTTGATGTTTTATGGAGAACCTTTTGTTCAAAACATTCAACTTTAAAACAGAAAATACAGTTATTATCACAAGACAACCTGTAGTGAATGTGGCAGTGATAGGATCACTGGTGACGTCTCCACTTCTGGAAAGGAGCGACACTGTGTAGTCAGTGTCTGGCCTCAGACCATCAATGCTATACTGCTTGTCTGGAGGGGATATATCCACACTATTTTCATCTGAAGGATCAGAGTTGGGCATGTAAAACATGGTAATTCTGTCCATGGGAGCCACCGGCTGAGACCAGCTGATCAGAGCTGAGGAGTCGGTTATATCTTTCACCTCCACCTGCTGAGGGCCATCGATCTCTAGATTGGTAATTCGGTAAGAGAAGGAAAGTTGGATGAGATATAGAGGGAGAGAAAAGATGAGAGGAAACACGATGTCATCTAAATGCAACAGAGGTACTGACTCACTAAAAGACAAAATATGCAAAGAGTGGTAAATTGTCCTAGAAACTGATTCATCCAAGGGTTTATTTTCCCTGTCTGTCTCTACAACACAGTGATGATTATTTTCAGTGCAACTGGGTAAAGCTACTATTTTTTAGCTTAATATTCAGACTTAATAACTTATTTGTAATCAATGTAAGCTGTATATTTGGCTCTCGAAGATTGATCAAGATATTTTGGAAGACGCTGTTACACGTAGCTTGCTAACCAAGCTAGTGTTAAATAACTGTTTAGTGTTTAAATATGTTCATGTCTTTCTCAAATAACCTAACAAAACCCATCACCAAATGGTAACATCAAAACCAATTCATGGAATCACAAGCTATGTCCATCTCTTAAACTATTGTCTAACAAGCTAATAAGTACCGTTCCTAAAAACTACCTTTGACATCAATAAGAAATCTTTGTTGTCTCCAACAAAGATTTAATCAGTCTCTATGTATAATTCATTATCTAATAATACAGATTTCACAATAAAAATTAACAAAGAAAACCTGGGCAAAGAGAAAGCAGTCATTGTTTTGTTTGTGCGTGTTTAAACATAAAATACATCTTGCATAACTCAACGTGGATATCAACCACCACAACAGGAAAAGTCATTTCGAAACATAATGTGATTCCCTTTAACTCTGACGTCATGTCACTATCTGACAAATCTCCTGTGTTAACATGTGGAGGAGACATTTTTCCTCCACAAATTGGATCCATGCTAAAAAAGGACCACTGGGGGTACAAGGGGGTATGAAAAGTTTAACCTTGCTTCTATCATTCCTCTGTGGGAGCTGTGTCGACTTTCAGCCTACACAAATAAATGACATCAGAAACAAAACGGTGTGATACCCAGGGAGTCCATCAACACAGTCCTGTTAACTAAATGATTTTTCCATGCTCAAACAAAGTTGTCTGACTTGGCGTGCCACATTGATGGCGTAAGGAACTGGAACCATTTCATAACTTAATGTATGGAGTAACTCGGCAGTAAAAGTTTCAATGAGACATGGACGAGAGCTAAGAGCAAGATTTATTGGAAGAGGAAAAAAAACAACTATGACATGGACATGCTACGCTGAGATTCAATTTGTTTGAGTTATTACTCTTTACCCCGAATCTGTTAGATGGAACTATGGAGAGCCACCTGGGATTTCTTCTTGTAATTCTTCTTTACATTGTGGAATTTCACTCTGGCTCACGTTGCACAGGCAAAGTGAAGGTTATTTGTGCCGTCTCAAAAAAGTAATAATAATAATAATAGCTGCCACATAGATTAAATTATAAATTATAAAATCTTCTTTGACTCTAACATGATGATTATGATCAAGTGCTGATGATGGCAGCCATGATGTGCATGATTGTAAATAGTCTGTGTGCTTGAAACTCACTGGTAGTGAATGTTTGGGTTGTTTGTGGTCCTCTGGTGTTATTCTTGATGATGTTGATGGAGACTTCATACTCCTGTCCTGGTCCAAGCCCGGACTGGAAGAATTGGTTCTGAGTAGGTGGAAGGGTGCTTGAAATTTTGCCATTTTCTTCTTTCTGTAAAAGTTACATAATATAGAAAATCATGTTAAAGTAAAGAATATACATTAAACTTGACAGCTGTGAGCTTTAGCTTTAGGCATTAAAACAGACACTATGTTTGCAATGGTGTTTCTGCTTCAGCATTTTCATTACCCTTTAGGTTAGGCTATGTTTAGTGTACTGCAGTTGTGTAATGTAGTTCTATAACATCCAGATTTGACTAAACTTTTCCATATGTCAAAGCAAATTTAATGGTTTCTACTAAAATAAATCCCTGTATTGCTGAGACTTTCAATAAGCTGGCGTAGCTTATCGCCTTTGACTTTTTCCCTGATGGTTAATAAAATGCAGCCAAGTCTTCAGTAGAGATGGGCAGACTCACCATGTTGCGGAAATAGATCTCCCAGCCATCAAAGGGGATGTCCAGCTGATCCCAAATTACCTCGACTGAGGTCTCTCTTACTGATTTGAATCTTAAACCTTCTGGCTGTGGAAGGTCTAGGGGGGACAGAGAGAGAATTAATAAATATTTATTATCTTTTTCTAAACCTATTCATCAAACAAACACAGAAACAAATATGGCATACCTGTGGCCACACGTGCACTCACAGGGATGCTCCTCTTGTTACTCAGAACAGCGTAGACATTAATCAGATACTCAAGACCAGGCTCAAGCTCTTTAACAGTTGCAGCTGTTTTGTCTCCAGACACAGTGAACTCTTGGAGAAGACCGCCAGGAATTGTGGGGACATATGTGATGAGATACTCTGTGACCAGCATCTCATTGTTCCAGGACAGGCCGACAGTCTCACTGGTGACCTCCCCAACAGTTAGGTCCTTTGGAGGAGATACTGGAAAAAATAAAGAAAAAAACAGCTGAGGGTGTTGTGTTAGACATTTTCTCAGGCTTTCAAGTCAGTGAATATCAACCACGTAGAGCTAATGCAAACTCCAGACACACATCTGGCTGTGGTGTTAAGAACTGCCAAAAAAGCACAAACCGAGTACACACAAGAGCAGCACAAAAACCAAAACCCTCTTTTATATTCACCAGAATAGTTTCTTTCAAGAAGAGTGGCGAGTGAATTTTGAGAACGGAAGGAAATGACATCACTCTGCATTTGCTTTTATAGTGCACTTAGTTAACACATGGAAACTTTCTAAAATTGTGAACTGTCAAATCCTTTTTTTTGTCTAGTGCCTCTTACCTTGTGAGCAGTCTTCTCCAATGTATCCCTCATCGCAGACACACTGACCGTTCACGCAGTGCCCTTTGTCCTGGCAGTTATTGATGCAGCTCAGCATTGCACAGCTTTCTCCTTCATATCCCATCTCACACATGCATCTTCCGTCGATGCAACGCCCCCTTTTGTTGCAGTTATCTGGACAGGTGAGCACGGAGCAGTCGTCTCCTGAATAGCCTTCGTGACAAATGCACTCTCCATCCACACAGTAACCACGGGTCAGGCAGTCGTTGGGACAAGCTCTCTGACTGCAGTCTTCTCCTGCAAACCCTTCGTCACAGACACACTGACCATTGATGCACCGGCCACGGTTCCTACAGTTGTTGGGGCAGCTCAGTTCACTGCAGTCCTCACCAGTGAAGCCTGCGTGGCATAAGCAACGCCCCTCGGTGCACTCTCCACGGCCGTAGCAGTTTGAAGGGCATGTGCGGATGCTGCAGTCCTCACCAGCGTAGCCTTCCTCGCATACACATTGACCATTGAGACAGCGCCCCCTGTGCAAACAGCTGTTTGGACAGGACAGCTCGGAGCAATCATCTCCCTGGAAGCCAACATCACACGCACACTGTCCATTTATGCACTGGCCTCTGTTGTTACAGTTGTTTGGACATGCCAACTGGCTACAGTCTTCACCCTGATACCCTGTGTCGCAGATGCACATCCCACTGAAGCAAGTTCCTCTACCGTTACAGTCATTCAGGCAGGTGAGCTGGCTGCAGTCTTCTCCACTATAGCCAGCTGTGCAGACGCACTGGCCATCGACACAGAAACCGTTACCACGGCAGTTGTTGGGACAGATACGCTCTCCGCAGTCTTCCCCGGTGAATCCCTCATCGCAGTAGCAAGTTCCATTCAGACAGCGTCCACGGTCATAGCAGTCTTTGGGGCAGATAAGCTCAGAGCAGTCAAAGCCAGTCCATGGTTCATCACACACACAGTCTCCGTCATCACAGCGCCCACGGTCTAGGCAGTTATTGAGGCACTTGCTCTGAGAACAATCTTCACCAAAGAAACCATCTGTACAGACGCAAACGCCACCCACGCACTGGCCACGTGTGCCGCAGTCCACAGAACAGACCTCCAATGAGCAGTCTTCTCCAGCAAAGCCTTTAAAACACTTGCACTTTCCATCCACACAGTGGCCTCGGTCCTGGCAGTTCTTTGGGCACTCGGGTT
>VOQK01041958.1:46658-60234 GCA_015052645.1 Benitochromis conjunctus | reverse complement strand
AACCAAATTAGCCGACACTGCACTTGCTGCGTTTCACCACACTTCCATATGTGTGTGTGTGTGTGTGTACATGCGTGTGTGTGTGTGTGTGTGTGTGTGTGTGTGTGCGTGTGTGTGCGTGCGTGTGCGTGCGTGTGCGTGTGTGTGTGCGTGTGTGTGAGATGGAGAGTTTGTTTGGCATATAGCTCTTTCTGCCCATCTCTGATCTTGGTGGGGAGTCAAGGGACCGCTTGTGACCCTGAGCATTCTGTCCGCTTAGAAAATCCTCCCCTTTTTGTTCTCTTCAGAGCACTTGAGAGCCTCCTCCAGCGTTTTCGTAGCAGTCCAAATGAGATGGAGCCCGTCCCAAGACCCTGTCAAGGAGGCTCAGGGATTTACCACACACAAACAGCAAAGACTGTGCTCGCGTGTTCTCTCTGTTCCCCCCTTTTCCTCCATTACAGACCACTCATTATTTCCTGTCCTCTTCTTTCTGTCTCTTAAAAATTTTGTTTTGTGTTTCATAACTGGCCTAAAAGTAATGCTTGCATTATGACCCTAAAAGCTCAAGCTCAGCAGAATTGACCTTATGGTGTTAGTAGGATGCACAAACAGAATGGCACAGATCAGCTGTAGTTGTGTTAGCGTAGTGCAGCGTGGTGGTAGTTAACTAAAGTGGACCCCTGGCATGGTGACACAAACCAACCGCTAATCCGCCCGCTGTCAGCATGATTGTCACACATGGCTCTCAAATGTGCTTGTTTATCATCAGCTCGTCATGTTTAACACATTCAGTGAATTGTTATGTGCCCTCATTTGTGATGCCATGGTCTTACTTATAGGATAGGAGTACTCATTGCACATAATTAGAAATGCAACTTTTCACATTTCTGTGGCAAAAATATGACCAGCTGAATACTGAAGTGTTAGAGGGTGAAACTGCAAGAGCAAAATAACTGCAAAACACAGCAGGGGAGCAGAAGATAGAGTATTGCGGACACAAAAAAAAAAGCCATTCACACTACTCAACAAAGCAGCTTGTCTTGTGGTTGCACTGCACTATTGTCTGGTATGGTTGATACCAGTGTGGTCACTGTGTATACAGTGAGTAAATACTGAATTGGTGCTGTAAAACCAACCAGTATTCAATATTTAATGCTAAAAATATTCTGGATACATGGAGGATAATATATTCTACTGTATGCTACTGCAATTGATTCTGGAACAGGTGAAATGTTTTAATGCACCAGGTAATATACAGTGGAGCATTTCAAGATATAAACTGCAAAAGCTGATCTTTTTTTTTTGTTTCTTTTAAATTATTAGTTGTGGTTTTTGCTTTTATGAATTCAAACCACAATGTAAATAAAGCTGAAAGGAGAAAAACAAGTTTTAAAAAAAGGGAGCCAAGGGTAATTGAAACAGAAAAAGAGTGAAAGTGAAACAGAGAGGGTGAAGGATGGGAGACCGAGAGCGAGGGAGTGAATGATGGAGGTGCCGTCACTGTGCAAGTCCCGGACTCTTGCTCATTAAGACAGTAATTCAAGCAGGGGATTAGAGAGTCAGACTCATGCACCGAACCCACCGGCTGCTGATGATGAATGGTGGTCAAACCCTGTAATATCTCACCGACCGCCACTGCGGTACATGAAAATATACAACGTCGTGTTTGAAGAGGTAGTTAATACTGGGGGGGGGATGGGTGACAGAAAAGAGTGACAGGTAGCAGTGCTGGGGAGGAAATTACTGGGATGAGTTTTGTAAAGCTCTATAATCAACTTCTGTCCATCGAGTGTAACTGACCCAAGATTCTACCAGTCCAAAAAAAATCACAAAGTTGACAAAATGACTGACAGGTATATGAGAGGAACAAACACAAAGAAAAAACAAAGAAAAACAAGAAGCTCAGAAGCTGAGCGAGGCGAGGGATGGAAGAAGGATCGTCCAAGAACAAATGAAAAAAGGAAAGAAACGAGAAGTAAAATATATATTAAAGGTAAGCAGCTTACTCTCTGAAAAATTTCACACTTGCGCTGCATGACCCCTCTGAACAAGGCAGAGAAACTTCCAGCCCTGAGGGGCGAGAGTGCTGAGATGCTGCCTGTTTGTGACAGTGCTGTGCCTAAGAGTCTGTCATCGCCTCAGGAGAAGTCCCTCTGCACGTGACTAAAACCTTGACTGCACCCAATTATGGCATTTCTCTGAGCAGAGTCAGTGTTCAGCATGACGCGGTAAATATTTAGGCCAATATATCTGTGCGAACATTACGTCAGACTTACAGACACTGTGTCAGAGTCACGTCTCCCGTCGATGCAGTTCCATCATCATCTGGCGCTTTAAAATTCTGTGCAGTTTCTCCTTGAGCATCACGCAACATCAGCGTTTTGCCGTTTTACAATAAATATAATACAAATTAACTTTTTTTTCTCAAATGGAAATTATGTTTTTAAATTACAGTAGCAATGCAGACAAATACAGTACAAAAAAAAAATCATTTTAGGAAAATAAATAAAACTGCATTTCTAATTTTAGAGGCGTTCCCATCATTGTGGCAAACAGCCTGCATTTATGCAACCCACACAACCCTTAATCGGGATATTAATTTGCACCTTTGCTGTGCTAACAGCCTCATCTCTAATTTTGGTAATTTTCATGCTTTCATTTAACAAAAACGGCGAACATTCAAGCTTATAAAACCTTATGAATTATCTAAAAAAGGTTAGAAAATGCAGAGGCGTCAGGCTGAAAATGTGTTCTTCTTTTCCCTTAGCTTCTGGAAAGTGACATTTTACCAATGAAAGATTTCTGCATGGTAAAAGCAAATTTTACTCGACTAACCCAGTCCAAATCCTGGAGACATTATGAAACATTTCCACAGTTTGGAATTACAGAGGTTTTATGTTTTTTGGAATATTAATATAAATATTAACTTGTAATGCCAATGACTAATATTGGTTATAAATATTTTACAGTTTTTCACTAACTCAAAATTGCTATTACCCAAAAACCCATTCACTGCAGCACTGCCTGTGAGTCCACAGTACCAAGCTTTTTATTTACCACTCCATTACTGATTACAGCAAAGAATAATAGCTGGTGACGGCCCCGCTGAGTAGAATGTCAGCAAGGAAAAGCAGAGAAGGGGAGGGAAAAAAGCAGGGATATTTATGGAAAGAATAGCACTTTGATCATTGTGATGATACGGCACAGAAGTAAATAAGTTACACGGGGGTTACAGAGATGTCCTTGGCCGTGTTGCTATGGTGACACTGAAATGTGTGTTTTGTAGTGTGTGTGACAGAGAGCTGTGAGTGACTGACAGTACAGGAGCAGACAGGGTACATATGTGTCTGAGTGCGGTGTGCGTATTCAGGCTTGCGTAATAAAATCCGAACAGGCCCGCTGCTTTTCCGTGCAATAGGTTTCCAGCTGTCAGATGCATACACAGCGGCTACATTATTCCCATTGGGTGCTTTACGCAAATGTGCACATGCGCTGAAAATAGGGTAGACTGTACATTTAAACCATGTATAGCGAATGCCATCAATGGTGTACTTACAGGGGATGGTGCGTAGGTAGAGGTTGTCCCGTATGATCTGTTGAAGCTTGTGGTCCAGCGAGCCCTTCTGAAACTGCAGACTGAGGTAGTGGCGCAGGTCCGTGTTCAATACTTTTCCTGCATCAACAGAGGCAGAGGCAAGGAAGGTCAATAAAAACATGGTGGTAGTCTCTCAGAAGAGTTTATGCCTAAAAGGAAATCCATCCAAGTGGCATGTACCCTCACAAACTGATCAATACAACAAAATGAGATTAAACTGTTTTTCTTGACAAAACTGTAACCCTTTCATGCCTCGACGAAACATTCACGTTTCTTTCTCAGGGATTTAACTTTGTTGTGTGTAATTATGTGATACAAACTGGGCTGACAAAGAGAAACGTGAAACGGAGACGACTCTAGAGTTAATAAAGACATGAATCTTTGAATCAATGGAAGGGAAAGGTTAGCAGGCACTACGGGTATGCCACGGTTACCCAGTGTTTCCTACATAAGGCACTAGTGTATTTCTTCAGATTTTGTGACTTTGGGTTACATGTAAGAGCCTCCCTGAATGAATGAGGTTAA
Organism: Benitochromis conjunctus; assembly: GCA_015052645.1. Classification (NCBI taxonomy): domain Eukaryota; kingdom Metazoa; phylum Chordata; class Actinopteri; order Cichliformes; family Cichlidae; genus Benitochromis; species Benitochromis conjunctus. The sequence goes on along the minus strand of VOQK01041958.1, from coordinate 56,132 downwards.
ATGAATGACACAAAATGTAAAGATCTTTGGGTAAACTCAAAATTCACAGGGGGCAAGGGAAAACATTTTCCGACAGAATATATTCTTATGTGGAGGGCATGTAAGACCACCTGTCCTTTCAAGCTGAGAGCTTAAATCTTTGTTGATTTGCCTTCTAAGTCCAGGTCGATTACAGAATTGAAAATGTAACTGAGGGGGAGAACAAAGGTTAAACTCATTATTAAACTTTGATCTCCATTGTGAAATTCACTGTAATCATTTAGGATGATTAGGGATTAGGGGTACAAAAGAGACTATAGAGGGATTTCTGACCCAGAAACACTTAAAAAATTGATTGCAAAGCTGCAGTAGATTACATCTCTGATTATATCTCTGACTTTTTTTTTTTTGCATTCTGAGTAATCGGAACAAACTGGACTGAGCTGAATTCATTCATCCGAGGCAACAAATCGGAAATCCAAACCGCTAAGAGAGAGACGATAACAACCGTGTTCGTTTCTCGATGGTCTTTACAGTTTCAATAACCTCGCACAAGATTCATAAACTTTTCACCAAAGACACGCAATGCCACAACCTCAAAAAAGCAAGGCGCCAGAGATTTTCATAAGAAAATCTGAAAAGATTTCGCCTTTGCTCTCGACTCCCAGAAGCCTTTGAAAAAACAAAGAAAGTTCATGCAAAGTTTGAGGCAGAGGAAGACTTCTGAGTCGTCACACACAAGCAGGGAGAAAAAAAAAAAAAAACTTTTTCTTTGAAAGAACATGATGAGGAGTTTGGAAAACAGGAAGAGATCTTCGTTGCCTGCAAGCCCTCATCCTCCTCATCTCTTGACAGAAAAGAGAGAGTAGGCTTTGAAACAGCGTGACTACGGAGAAGTAATCATTTTCCCCCCATTTCTCTTCTATTCTCTCTTCGTGTCTTTCCCCTCTTTGTGGTGCACACAGCCCAAACTCTGCTCAGCATGAGACTGTTCTGCATTGCTATGAATACCAATCATAAGGACTAAAGATGAGATCTTGCTACTGTAGATGTAGTATATGTACTAATAGAGAGGGGAGATGCACTAGACTAAGGAGGGGTGATAGAATAATAATGAGCTTTGGGTATATTTCCATAAGCTTACTCAACCCTCAAATCCTCTTTTCCTCATCAGCTCGTGACAAAAGCCAACACAGGCCATTATTGTGACAGCGCAGCTTCCCGATTATTTTGTGTTCTAAACTTACTCTCGTTCCAGGTTTTGGAGGCCACTGACTCAAATCAAAATGCCCCTCGTGTCCAGAGGCCTTGCTGCCATCTGACGCAGTTCTAGGAGCTGTCATCCCGCCGGGCTTGGCTTTTCAGAATAAAGGTTGCATGTTCGCCGTCTGCCTCTCCAAAGAGGGCTGCATTACAGCTGGTCTAGCAGACAGACAGATTGAAACTGGTGAACCAAGGCCCAATCTGGAAACTTCATCTCAAAACTGTCCCAGAATATCCTTTTCAGTTTGCACACAGGGGAATTAATATGGAAGCGAGGCTTTTTCAGCAAACTACATGTGCTCCATATGCTCACTGACAACTCATAACTTAGTATACAGATAAAGAAATTCAGCAAATTTAAATTCAAATCACTAAAACTGCCTTTTCTTAAGATGTGAGCATTGCCACTTTTTGGCAGTTAAACCTGCAACAGTTAGACTATTGGGTTTTCAGAGAAGAGAACTTACAGGAGTATCAGATTAACCGAAGTTATTCACAGCTAAGATAAGCCTAAAGTGATAAAAAGCAGTTATATGCATGGCTGAAAGATGCTTTTTTGCATTCTTTGTTGACTGGGTGGCTTGCATAGCAAAAAAGTGCAAAGTTCAGACAATGCATAACCAAGAGAAATGTTCAAGAATCTACCTTTAATATTTGATTTAACTAAATCATGCAAATGCCTTGGTTAGGATACCATAAATCATCCTTTTTTCCTATGACTGGGGTTTTTTCCTTTCATTTCATCCCTGACGTATCGTCCTTTAAAATGTTCTTCCTGGAGTATGAGAATTGTTTTCGTTGTCTTCCTTGTGAACTAAAGCTGGGTCAAGATTCATTGTTCAAGTTATGGGAATGTGTCGAAGTCCATTCAGAGTTTGCATGTAACGCTGGAATTCACAGATCAGCTCGACTAGACTAATTGTGTCATCTTTCCTTATTCTCAAACCCCCCCCTGCGCACAAGACATTCACATCAAATATTAGTCTGCATATTGAACCCTTAATTGTAGGTTAACTGTGCATTTGGGATGATGAAACTCACTCTTTGATGATGAAGAAAGTCTTCTCACAACAGTCAACTTCTCACTGTAATGCTTCATCATGCCTCAACCATCAAAGGAGAACAATCCTCAACAAACACTTTTACAGATGCAGTGAAGGTACAAGGTGTGAACGTGCTGAAATGTAAGTTAGTTGAGTAGCCATGCTCAGTCTCACTTCACTGTATAAATAAAAGGGCAAGAATGCATGCACTCCAAGGCACACATACCCGCTGCTCTGATCTGTTTATTTCAGTACAAGTACAGTGCTACAGTGCGGTCTTTGTGGTTTCCTGGGTCCTGTCAGACACTGTTAGTGAGGCTGTCACATCAGAGAAGTTCCTCATTGCACCTCCCCATAGATAACATTGCTATTGTAGCGGGCCTCATTTTTCTGTGACAGGGGTTCAATGGGCTTTATTGTACCCCATCAGCCATCCACTCAGTTGGAGGCTACTTCTCTACAGTGAGCCAAAACAGATGAGCAAACTGTAAAGTAGCTGTCTACAAAAGAAAATAATAAGGGGGAAAAACGGATCTAATTTCTGTCGAATTTCTTTTATTTAAAATGATTTGTTTTCTCAATTTTGACAGTCCCCCCCCTCCATTGTTCACTCTGCTGCAGTCAAACGGATGGTAGGAAATCTGACCTAATTTATTTCCTGTCAGTTATATTGTGACATGCATTCGCAGGTTTCCGCCCATTTTGGAGGAGAGTAGTCTAATCACATGGACATATCACTTAAATATTAAGCTGTTGCTTTACACCCCACGAATCCTTTTATCTGCTACCTTGTCATTTTTTTCATGAAGTAATGGCAGGGGATGTGTCAGAAAAGAGCAAGGTCACCCACGGGAATCCTTCAGCTGCGTGTTGCATCAGCAGTACTGTTTTCTCTCAGAAACCCGAAGAAAATATCTGCACTCGCTCTGCAGAGACAGAAGCAGTGCCTGGCACCCCTAGTGAAGCGACAGACTGTTAACATCCTCACATAGACCAACACCTCACGCAGAAGCCACAGAATTAGATTAACACTCGAAGCTCGAGACATAACTCTCTCTCACACACAAGCACATGTCATGCATCTGTTTGAGGAGATTTGTTCAGCGAATTGCAAATTCCAGTCTGCATATTATACAAAAATGCAGACTGTGAAAATGATTATGTAAGCCTGACAAAACTTCATGTCACTTTTAAACTGAAGTACTGAGACAAGCAATTAAGAAAGAGAAGAAAAAAAATCATTAGTTACATTAGTGATATTCATTTCATTCCAGTGTAATGTAATATGATGGTGTTCCAAGTCTCTAAGTATGCCTCATCTACTTCTAAACCAGTTAACCATTTGCTATTCAAAATTGTATTCTATATTACATATTATTTGTGGGTTACTGTAGGTTCAAATCACTTTTTAAATTAATTAATACGATATGCACATTTTAACCAATGACTTGATTGTGATGTAATCACTGAATCGCAAGCTTTAGGTTTTCTGATGAAACAAGACAGACAAACCACACTATGCATCCTAGTTTGCCTTCCACAGAAGTCTCAAAGGAATAGTGTTGGCAAATACACTTTTTTTCTTTCCTGGGGGAATAAATGAGAAGATGCCTTTATCTGTAAGATTAAGATGAAGATACTACAGCAAAGACTACTGGCTTGGCTTACAACGATTAAATGATCACCTCGAACCTCATTAAACATAATATATTTTTCATTTAATCCACACGAATAACAAATCGTACAAGTTTTTAAGGATAAAAGTGCCCCCGTAGCAGTGATTACCTCCCCTTTACCATAGAGAGACATGACAGGCTATCAATCATCTCATTAAAATCTCGACATATACATCAGTAAATGCCTGCCATTTTTTAAAATGCATGATTGTGTGTTTCTTTCTAAGCACAGTGAAATTTGCGCAAATGCCTGGAGTCTATTGTGACATTCCACTCTGAGGCCTTCTCCCTTAGGGAGAAGTCCACTGGGAGGTCATTATCTCTGTTGTCTGTCACTAAATTAACTGACGTCTGAATAAGGAATATGTCGTCAGGTCTTGAGCTGTTCTTTGACACCTCTCTCTATACACTGGTGGAAACATAAGGCATAAATTACATGCATTTTTCCCTGAGACATATATATGCTTTACGAATGCAAAAGGAGAGCTACATTAGGAGGGTGTAAATGAAAGAAATACTTAAACCCATGAATTGGATAACTAAAGATGACCACCAGAAAATAGCAGCAAGTAGTCAACGTAAAATAGTTAAAATAGATGACAAAGTGGCAAAAAGTGGATAAATGGTTGAACCACCTAAAAAATTTGGGTATCAGTTACAATTATTGGCTGAAAGCATGATAGACTAACATTAGAAATACAGTAGCAGTACAGTACAGTACAGTAAATCTATCAGTTAAACTTTGAGCAAACAGCACATATACAGACTTGGACATTGTTAACTAAACATAACAGACGGGTTAATTGGTCATTAAGAATACTAAAATAGAAAGTAATGGAAATTGTAGTTGAAACAGTAAAATACTGTATTCAAGAATATCTTTTAACATGAAACGTGTTTTGAGTAAGCATGCCTCAGGTACTTCAAATGAAACAGGTTGGGAACATCAGCTATACTGTAGATTTAGTCACTGGTTAGGTTAGCAGTACACCTGGAGACAGGAGGAAATAGCTTGACTCTGTTAACAGATTTGATCTTAACAGTGACCAGTTACTATGTCAGGCAACCAGAAGAGGCTCCAGGTATTGCTGATCGCAGCCAAGAAGTAGTTTCGCAGGTAACACCTAGTATGAGGGGGTTTACAGGGTTAATCAACATCTAAAACATTCATTAGTTGCGTGCCCTGTCCCACCACTGAATGGTGTCAGCTGCCACTCCATCCCACCCACCCACTTCCACTTCACCTGCTGGTTTTGTGTCTGCTTAAAACATAAAATGCTTATAATCCAACCACTGGTTTGTTATTGAAGTACAACGTTTAATGTTATAAAGAAGAGAAATCCAGAACTATAAAGACATAGCTCAGTGTTATGCTCCTCCCACTATAATAATTGTACGTATTGTATGTAACAGAAAGGTGACAGAAAAAAAAAATACTGAGTTGTGTGGATCTATTACTGTGTAGGGGGCATTTTACTGACGTGGTTTGAATCCCCTGCCCCCTGAGAAGAAGAGGTTACTGATAAATCAATCAAGTTTTTTCCGAGTGATCTCCTCTATCCTTTGATGAAACATTCCCATCCTGAGGATAATGATCTCTTACAGGAAAACAACACTCCCATGATGTGTATGAAAACTATGTGAATGAAATGCTATGGCCCCTGATCTGATGCCAACTGAATAACTGGGAGATTCGAACTAATCATGTTTGCATGCAGTGTTCTCCACCGCACCAAAGAAGGAAGATCTTTGGATAGCATGGTGTTTGATCCATGCTCCTGTCGCCACACCCAATTAAACAAACACCCCTGCATTTGTTCTTCCAATATTGAAACCTGTCGTATGTTAGGTGTTTGTCTTGCTTCAGTTAAAATGAAATAAATACTGGGGAAAAATTATATGCAGGTTTAAAAACAGTAAATATATGCACTTTACTAAGTGCACATAGAAAATTCAGTATTAAAATATATGCATAACGAGCCTGAAAACCCATGCAATATGTAAATATTCTACAAATAAAATATGATTTAAGATCTGTTTTTGCCCAAAAGCACAGAAGAGACATACTTTGTGCTATTTGGCCTCTTCCCTACATTCTGAGATTTAACCTTAGGTGTTTTTTACACTCTTCACTTTTAATTCACTCTCTCTAATGCTCTCCTGCACCCATACTTCAGGGAAGCTCGATCCTTCTAGTCCTTCGGTCCTTCCCTACCCATTCATCATGTGATGTATGACAAGTCACCAACATCCTCTAACATCAAGCTTGCCTCCATCCCCTGTGGACGTTGGTCAAAGAGAGTTTGCTACAACATCAACACCTGCAAGACCTCTGGTTTGGTTCCCATCATAGCTCTCATAACTCTCCTGGACTGACAGAGTCCCACTAACCTTGCAGCTTCCTGTGGCCATTTTAGGGGAGAAAACTGCCTCAGGGAACTTCTGAGGGGCAAGTTTACCAAAGAGCCTCGCCTCAATTTTTCAGACAGTTGTCCGTGAGACTAGGATCTCGCTGACTCCGTCGAGAGAAGCGGTGTGCCATAAACCCGGCTTATGATCTCACACCTCACACAGAACCGTCAGATGAATTATCTTCACTTATATAACTGGCATGTGGAGTGTTACTACGGCTGGAGGATTCTGTAATAGAGGGACATGATGGGCCACTCTGTAGCCATGTTTTTCAGTCTGTCTGCTTGGCTGACTGGCTACAGAGCTATGCAAAGTTAAACAGGCAGTGGTCTCACATGCCCAAACCACTCTCCACACACTTCATTTCACCTCATTTTCGCAGTGTGCCCACACCGGGACAGAGGTCTGACATAAGCAGCTTAAAGGGATGAACTAAAAGAGGAGTGGAGAGAGGGCATGGGGAGGCAACAAGAAGAAAAAAAAAGAGTAAAAACACAAAAATGTAGCAAGGTGATTAGATTTCAATATTTGACGATGTCAGGAGTTCATCAAAATAAACTTTTTAAAGGCAATATTTAATTATTTCAGGCTTTATTTTTGTGACAGAGACAAACACATACCCATACAGAGGCAGTGTGTAGATGGTGTGTGCACTTTTACTTAGACTGCAAATAAAATCAACAAAGCTGATATATTCTGAAATCTAAATACGTGATTTATTATATGATGTAACAAGCAGTTAAACACCCTTAATATCAAAAAGGCAAAAGTTAAAAGTGAAGCTCATATCCCACACGTGACATAAACCGGGGCTGCGGCCCCTCGGCAATAAAGACTACAAATATTCCCTTGTATGATCATAGCATGACACATTTCCAACCCACTGATCTTCAAACTACACAGAGAGACATCTGCCTCTGCATTAAAGTTAACTAACCATATGCTTTCCTCTCCTCTGCCCTCCAGCCCCTCCTCTCTTGTCCATCACCACACAGGAGATGGAGGAATGACCTTCCTCCTGTAAAGTAAAGGCAAGATCAGACCAACTCAGCAGAAGTGCAGTGGTGGGAGTGAGCTGGGGTGTGCGAATTAACAGCAGCATCAACAGCAGCAGTGCTGTGATAATGTGAGGTGAGAGATGTCTTGGTCCCAGAGAGACGGGGGGGGGGTGGGGGTGAAGATAATGAAAAGTGGACGAAAGAGCATGAAGAAGTGGTGAAAGGAAAGAAGACTTTTAGCCTGCAGGTGTTGAGAGACACATTGTTGCTCTAGTTTACCTATTTTGTTTCCAGCATCTTCCACCTTTAACTGTAGTTCCCTCTTTTTGCTTTCTCACAGTCCCCCACAGTCTGACTTCTCTTCATTTCACTTCTACTCTGTCTTTAATGAGAAGTCTATGGACCAAGCCTCTGTTCTATCATTAATGTGGTCTGTGCAAAATGAAGCAGCTGAAGACATGGACACAGACATACACAAAAAACAGATTCTCGCTTAGCATCAGACTCAGGCTAAAGCAACACGTCTTCAAGACTTAATAATTAGAGCGTATTTATCCATTCAACTCCGCCACACTGAAAGCAGAACGGCAGTGACGTAGCTGTTCATCACAATTCATATGCAACCTTGAACTTTAGCATAATTTAGGTAAAGGGCTATTTGGTGATCATAAGTGGAAGTTTAATGAACATCTCAGAGGAGTAGCAATTCTTGTGAAATGCAGATAACAGATATTCAGATCGTTGGCGATCCATCTAACGGTGTCGACAGTTCACTTAAAACCACAGATGTTAACCTCATGGAGGGAAATTGGTGACATTACTAATGCCATGAAGATTTAACCATGCAGCATTGTGGATGTCTGCACATCATTTCACAAAACTCTACCAGCTGTTGAGATATTTATGTTACTGTTATTGCTATAAATGCAAGTTCCACTGCCAGAATTTTTTTTTTTTTAACAAACTGAAATTTCTCTTTTTAATTAATAGCAGCCTCGAGAGCAAGAAAATATGTTTCATATTTTGGATTTGACTGATAAATTGGATCAATAAGCCTCACCAGATTTATTTTCTCCTGGCAAAAATCTGCCCATGTTGTATTTAATATGGTGTTTTGATTTCTGAATAAATCTTGCCAGACTCAGTCTTGACAGCCTTGTTAGCATACCAGCATGGTCAATTTTTTATTGTTCCCAGTGGATCCGATTCTTTCAGCGATCTCCTTTTCTCCCTGCGGTAATGCGCATCCTCTGAGCGGCTCAGTTTGAAAAGCCAATGGTGTGGCTGATGTGCATTTCTTATTCACTCCCTCTCTTCACTTTACCTGTTTCACATGCAAAACTACATCTGGCATAAATGCATGCAAACACTGTTTCTGCAAGAGAGAAATGCGTTTTCAAGTTATGTCTAAAAAAAAAACAAGTGTGACTCAAGTGGCCTGTGTTGTTCTGTGCTTGTGGGAGGGTCTGTCTAATCCCAAGCTTGTTGTCAAATCATGTCTCCATAAAAGTGAAGTCATGTTTTTTTTTTCGTTTTTTTTTTTTTGTGGTGCAAGAGCCCAGCCAGGCATGTTCAATTATTGAAACCCAGAGAATACTGTAAGAAAGGGAATGTATTAGCAACTGAAATTAGGTGGAAGCCGACTAACACGCTCAGGCAGTCGGGGTTCTCATTCTGCATCACCTCAGACCTAATGGCACAGTGTGCTTTCCTTTTCGTCGTGTCGAACCAAGGCATAAACAGAAGTAGCTCATAAAGTGCATTGGAAGTACACTAGCAGTAAATGTAAGTGCAAACTTGTAACCTTAAGTACTGTTTAGTCAACACGGCATAAAAATTCTGTGCATTATTGCATCGACTGAGCTCATGAGGCATTCTTTTTGATGTTTAATGAGTCTACAGTGAGCAAAAAGATCTGAGTCATCCTTAACCCAAGATGGCTGTCGAGTGCCATAGTCTGCAGCTTTGCCATTAATCCTGCCAGCCACTGGGGAATGGTGAGAGAAATATGGGCTATCACAGTCATCTTCCTCAGTGGTAACAGATAGTCAAACTACAAAGTGCTCATTAATGTGGGTCATAGCAAAGCGAGGACAGGAAACC